>JAVTVY010006723.1:0-40507 GCA_036873755.1 Hanleya hanleyi | reverse complement strand
AAACTCCGTGAATAAGAAAATACAGCATTTCCAATGTTAAGAAATGAACGTCACATTGGTCATGACCTCGTTTCGCGCCGTTTGTCGTCTAGAGTTCCATCTCGGGACGGTCCAATTAACCCCAACAGGCCTGGAGAGCCATTATGGCCCCCCACCCCCTCCTACCAAACTTTCTCCACTATCTTCGAAAGGACAGAAAAATGAAACCTGACCCTCCGCGACTATTTAGTTTATCATACTAGGGTCATTAAATTGGGTCCTCGAGTAGAGGATCATGGGTAAATTCAAGATGGTGGCCATGTGAAGTGATGTTTTCGTCATTTTTCTTCAAAAATTTCTCCTTTTCGTCGAGGAAAATTGCGTAAAATTTATTTTATTTCACTTCAGACTATTATTTGCTAATTTATCATGCAGATTTTGCAAAGAAAACACAAAAATAAAAAAAGTCGAAAAATCTGACCGATAAATGCCTGTTTTGGAGATGATGTCCCTGTCAAATCGGCCATCTTTTTCTGGTAGAGCTTGTTTTCTGGTAGAGCTTGACCTAAGGGTATAGTGTGTTAAGTTTCAGTCCCCTAGCTCAAGGGATAAGGAAAATATTTAGGGTTGCTGAAATGGCCCTAAAAAAGCCCAGGCCAGATAGGGTTAATATTTACGATATGTAATCTCCAATATTATGATATCGCTTTTTCTGTGTTTCGCACATGGTATCAGGGCTGAATTATCGCCCCTAGTGATATTTCTGCTGTAGGTATTGAAACATACCAGATTCAGACATTTATCTGGTTTGACGCATTCCATGTGTACCCTGTTTACCAGCGCTATTTCTTCTAATGTCTTCTGCAGTTTTCAAGGGACACAAGACCCACGCTCTGTGCAGAATTACTACTGTTTTATTATCAAAGGTGTCAGGATTTTTTATATTTTTCTGCTTTTGACACATTACACTGTTTCCTTTAGTGTCTTCCGCAGCTCACAAAGTCCAAGTCCTGTTCATTACTATTACTGTTTTATCAAAGATATCAGGACAGAATTCTCGGTATTGGAAAATATCAATCTCAGTTCGAGATTCATCTGCTTTGACATATTTCATTTGAAAACAGCACTGTTTCTTTTAATGTCTTACGCAGTTCCCAAGATTCAAGTTCTATTCATTATTATTACTGTTTTACCAAAGGTGTTGGGATAGAATTCTCGCTTCTGGAGTTCATTAGTAGAACATAAAAAGACAGTTCGAGCACATGGAAGCCATGGAAGCCGATGACGTCATAAGTAGGTCCAGGTTGTCATAAATAGGTCGAGGTCGTGCGGTGTTCACCGTCTATTTATGGAGCCGTGTCTATAGCCCGAGGTAATGCGATGTTCATCGTTTATTTATAGGGCTATACCTATAGTCCGGAGGTGCGGTGTTGTAGGTCAACGTCTGTTCATCGGTCCGTGACTACAGCCCGAGGGGTGATTGCGGTGTTCGTCTGCTCAGCGAACCGTATCTATAGCCCGAGGGGTCACCACGTTCGCAGTCGACCCGTATTTGCGGTCGACCTACCTATAGCCCGCTGCAGAGTTCTAGGTCGGGATATATCGAAGAAAGCTAAATAGTCCGGTTTAAATATAGAACGTTGTAGCCCGAGGACAGAAATAGATCGACTAAATATGGAACGTTGTATCCCGCGAACAGCTGTGTATATATACTGCGCACTTGGTCACGCACGACTAGTTCTATGACCCTTACTGAGCTGAGACGGCTATTTTTCTTCTAAAACTTCTTTAAAATATACTCGATAAATAGGTAGAATCTGTAATTATACACGTAAAGCCTAGAAATTTCGTTTCCGACCAAAATTTTTTTTTTTTTTTTTTGTTTGTTTCGAAATTCATTAAAATCTCCATATGTCTGAAACGATAAGGGCTACTGAGATGAAATTTACGTCGTTGAATACCCAAGAGAGAAATGCGTCGGCGGATCACCATGATGACGTCATAGTGACCTCACAAGATGAATTAAACGGATTTTGGAAAAGTCTCTATATCTTTAGAACGGGAGGGGTCCTAGAGCCGAATCCTAGACCGTTGGATAGCTCCGGACTACGCGCATGCCTCGATTGCCGTGATTTCGTCACAGTGGCGTCATCATATGAATGAGACGGATTTTGTCAAAGCCTCCGTATCTGCGAAAAATGAGGGTCGAAGCTACACTCGTGTTATTAGCAAATGTGAACGCTGTACAAAAGATGTATTACCAGTGATCTACGTGTAATTCATTAATTAATATACCGTTTACTGTATATATGTACATAGCCCAAAGTATAGCAGAAACGATCGATACTATGAGTAACCAGACTAGATATTTAACATGTATTTAGCTGTACATGTTTCAACACGATCGGAGATGTCTTAACACGATTCATATAACTAGCATTCGCGTATTGGGATAGAGGAGGAGGAGGAGGAGGAGGAGGAGGAGGAGGCGGTAGATGAGGTAGCTAGGAATTCGTATGTGCACGGCTGATGAAGAGTAGTCTTACTACTTTATTATTGTGATGTAGGTCTCGGATCATGCCAGAATCGTTATACGAAAGACATACGAATAAAATCATGCGAACATCTGGTCAGTCATAGGCAGAATCCGCATTAAGGGTTGAAACACGCCAGGAACGTGTGTGTTCGTGGACAGTTCTCCTCACAGAAACAGCGCTGTTGAGCGTAGACATGAAATGTGTCAAAACAGAAAATCTGGAATTGAAATTGGTATTTTTCAATATCTACAGAACTCCAGAAGCAAACATTATTACGGACCTTGGAAATTGCGAAAGTCATTCAAAGAAACAGCGCTGAATACTCATAAAATGTTTCAATACCTGCAGAACTCCAGAAGCCAGAATTCTGTCCTGACACCTTTGATAAAAACAAAGAGTAATGATACTGAACAAAACATTCAGCTTATCGACCTTGGGAACTGTGACAGACATTAAAAGAAACAGCATACACATGAAATGGGTCAAAGCAGATAAATCTCGAATTGACATTGATATTTTTCATTATTATATTTATTAGAGTGTCTCCATATATAGTAATAATAATAATAATAACACTTTATTTAACGAGGTGAAATCATTTGGTACAAGTACCAATCTTCCTTGAAACCCTCGACGAAGTCCACACTCACACACAACATGCACACAGACTTACAATATAAACAAAATAATAAGATCGAACAGTTCTGTCATGTGAACAACTATCAGAGACACACTCTATGAGCAATGCCCGAATCATACATTGAAAAAATCCAAGTTTCCATTCGTCTCTTAAAAATATTTAAATTATTTGACAGTTTAATATTTAGGGGCAACTGGTTCCAGAGAGTCTCGCCAGAATATTGAAGTGAGCGCTTGAAAGATTCGGTCCTGGGTTTGGGTATAATCAGATTTTTTGATGATGTAGAACGTAATTGTTTTTGAAGTACAGAGGCAGTTGAAATGAAATTTTGAGACAAATATTCAGGTGCTAAGTCATCGGGCATTACAGACTAGTCTTTTGCGTTAAATGCCGTCATTTACATCTGACGACGATACAGCTCACCAATCTCCAATGTACGAGTTGTCACAGCGAAACAGCTCACCAATTACCAGTATACGAGTTGTCAGAGCATTTCCATCATAGCTCTCTAGATTTGTATCTAATACGCTTATGCCGGTGCTAGGGGCCGTGTGGTCATATCATCCAAGTTGCCACATGAACAGGTACAATAAAAGCGTACCTGAGATACAGCACATATCACGAATCGCTAGATTCTTGGTATGTGCTTTAGAATAGGTTAACCAGAAGACTATTCTGTGAAGTCATGTGACGCAGTCAGTATGTCGGCACCTCTTCCCACTTCCCTTATATGTGTTGTAATTCAAACATTTAAACATATAAACTGTAATGAGATAAAATTGCATATTCCCCGGTCTACAAAACTGCATATTCCACCCCCATGGAATATACACTAAAGGGAGATAATTACAACAGAGGTCGCCCCGTTCTCTCAATCGCGCTCCAAATAGCCCATCACGGAGCAGTTCGTCGAGTTGATTTTAGCTGGAGAACACAGCAGAAATAAATTATCAACCCCCATCTAATTGTAAGTAGAATCGTACCCAAGCGCATTATTGGAGTAACTAACAAGCGGCATCGAACAACTATACGTGCGTTGCGAGATTTACACGATAGTAGTGAAGCAGCTCCGAATCAGTGGAATCTCGTGCATGAAAAATAATGTTGCTTGCGATTGCCCACTGACAGCAATCAACTCAGAAGGATTGCGCTCTTTCAAAATAAACATAAACATTATTATATTTTGATAATAGATTAGCACAGAGTTAAGTTGATAAATATAATAATGAAATTATTGCCATGTTGTGAGGGGAATATGCAGTTTCGTTGCCCCTCGGCTGTGCATATAGCCCTCGCCTGCGGCTCGGGCAATATGCACATCCTCGGGGCAACAAAACTGCATATTCCCCTCAAAACAAAGCAATATTTTCATAATAGCTACAGACCTCCAGAATCGAGAATTCTGTCCTAACACCTTTGCTAAAAAATAGTTATAATTTTGCACAGGAGTTGGACATTAACGGTTTTGGAACTACGGAAGACACTGGCACCTATTGAGAGGTATGCTTGGAATATTTAGAAGATAAACTCCCCAAAAGATCCAGAGCAACTACTCTGAGATACATGAGTACACATGGTGATGTCATAATATAAAATCCTATACTCAGGCTGTTGTAGGGTCATAACATACCCTACAAGTAGGTTTCCAGGAACACAACAAAATTGTTGATGTGACAATTTTAATAGCAATTTTGAAATGACCCCCAAACGTGTAAAGAGTACTTCATAGAACAGTTGTATCCACAAATCTTATTAAATGTGGTAGATTACCAAGAACATACTGTGGGAAAACATGTAAATTGCAATAGTAATTATGAGATTACCTGCCCCCATGTAACATGTAAATTGCAATAGTAATTATGAGATTACCGCCCCCCCCCCCTCCACCCTCAACGATAATTAAGATAACATTTGATATTGCTTTATAATTAACAAGAGATAAAAAAAATCAATGAAATATACACATTAATTCATAAACATTTTCATTGAGTATTGTTGAAGTAAGATATTTGAAAATTTTATTAGGTGAACGCTAAGTAGACTTTGAAAATGTATAATTTTGACAAATACTTCACAGTATACTGCACAGTATCGGTGAAAATAACTTGACACAATTATGTGAATTTCATTACATTGAATAACTGAGTAAAGAAATCGTATTGTGTATCTAGAAAATATTTCATTGGGAATTTGGAGATGACCCTCGAGTGACGTCATGATTCAAGATCTAATAACATTTGCTACCTCATTATTGTGATGTAAAATGAATAAAGTTATTAAAACTGAAGCAAACCCACCCCCTTTCTTTTTTCATATTGGTTCATTTGAATGGATTTTCCACCTTACGGTAATATATTTCAAGACCACATTCGATCTAACAGAAATGCACATAAAATAAGCTTTCAAATGACATAGGATGTGGCCGTGTGTACGGGAGGGGGGGGGGGGTGCGTTTTTGTTTTGCAAATCGCCGCTCGTCTATATTGAATGATGTGATCCTCACACCTATTACCCTGTGGTATGACTATGGCCCCGAGTGTTGATTGATGTGATCCTGACACCGATTACTCTTTGATATGACATTGGGCCTGAGTACTGAGTGATATGATTCTTACAACGATTACCCTGCGGGTGTAACCTTGGCTTCGAGTACTGGGTGATGTGACATTGACATAGATTGCTTTTTGGTATGAACGTGGGCCTGAGTACTGAGTGATGTGATCCTGACATCGATACCCTGTGGTACTAATGAACCGCAACATTAAAAGGGGATGGAAAATGATGCCGGCGTACCGAAAAGAAGTCATTTGGCCCCGGCGTTGATAATGTGCGACGTGACCTTCATTCGTTTAATATTCTCATCTATAAATGGACAATTTGCACTATAGTTAAAGTCATTCCCTGGACAATGCTGTCTGGCCGCGATGACACCGGGTGATGCACCGACACCAGGTCCGGTTCGTCAATCCGGGCGCTTTGCTATGTCTTTAACACAGAATATATTTTAATCGATGATAACTGATATATTTTCAACCTGAAGTTTCCAAATATATAATAAGTCCAAGCTTATTGATCCTTTCTTGAAATAGTAGGAATATTTAATCCATATTATCAATAGTTGAAAAAACCCGCTCCATGTTATAAACCTAAAGGAGAGATCATAAGAACGAACCGAAGCTCACGCGGTGGCCCACGTGTTGTGTATGCGTGTCGCAGACACCGAAGCAAGAAAGCATTGCCCAAGAATTAATCTGGAAACGACCATTAACAGCAGTCGATGATTGACGTGATTGAGACACTCAGCGAAAAGTCTTTGTTGTATAGCAGCACCCAGATCACAAAGTGATATAACCTTCAAATCGAATGTAGATTGACTCTTACATCGTCAGGTAGATATGGGTTTGAAATCATTTTTTCCGGGAATGCGACTCATTCTCTGTGCCATTTCTCGTTCAATGTTGTAGGTCCATGTACTGATGGCTGGATAAAAAGTCAGGAAGACGATGGATTCTGCTATAAACTAGTTAAGAATCTGATGACCTGGAAAACTGCCAAAGATAATTGTGTGGCCATGCACAACAAGTCAAGACTGATCGAGTTTGATCACACACGCCAAGTGGTAAGCTATTCCAATAGCGATCACAGTTGCAGCATACTTGTAATACAACCCTGTGGGAAACGACTTGGGAATTCCTTTCTTAAATAAATATAACCGATAACAATTTGAATGCCATAGATCAGCTGCGTTCGATCACGTAAGTGCGATTTGTAAGAATTGTCCGCCATGTTTGATCACGTGACTGTATTTTGTGCAGAAATGTCCTCAATGTTTGGTCGCGCCATACCGAATAGACCTCCAAACCCTCGACAAGTCTTCACACCTTCTTGAGAAGCTATGGTCCATCCCTTTTTATATAAATAACACATTACTCATAGGATGACATCACTATCCAGTCACACAGACGCACATACGGCTCATACTGCTCCTTTCATATTACTGCCCGTGGCACGAATGAACTAAAGTCTGTCCATTTTAATTAGTCGTCTACTCGGGAGCTTGTCAAAAATCAATAGTTCACTTTTCATAAATTTTCTTTTTTGCATCGTGTAGAACAAACTGAGCTCTACGAAATGACAACCATTTCTCCGTGCTATCGATAATATATCAAGCTTAAAATTATGGTGTTCTATTTGGGCCAAGTTTGCGTCGCGTGGCGGCTTTTGGAAACTCGCCACCCGACACGCGCTGGAGAGATCTCCGGCGACTGGCGACTTTCTTTGCAGTCAAAACTTGCCAGTGTTTCTCCGGCGCGTGGCGACTGGCGACTTTTGCAATGTTAATAGGTAGAACCAAACTGGCCGCGTTTTTGCGTCGCCTGGAGAGTAGCGAGTTTTTACATGTTAGAAGATAGCAGAATTCGCCCGTCGCCGGAGATCTCTCTGGCGCGTAGTGGGTGGCGGGTTTCTAAAAGTCGCGACGCGACGCAAACTTGGCCCAAATAGAACACCATAATTTCAAGCGTGATATATTATCGATATCACGGAGAAATGGTGGCCATTTTGTGGAGTTCAGTTTACTCGAAATTCTGCTACAGTTTACTCGGGTACTTAACCCAAATTGGGTTATAGAAAAAGAATTGGCGAAATATTTGATTATTAGTAAGTTAAAGTTCAGAAAATATTCATTAAGCTTCAATAAAATAACAGCAGAGAGAGCATATTTATCACATGTATGCAAGTTATCACTCGTTCATACTATTTCCATATACACCGTCAGAAAGATTGAGTCTATCTGACTCAGTATTGTGGGGTTAGATGTGGCTCAAAATATTTGGGTCAAAAGGACCCCAAAATGAAGGGTTAAAATCGAATTTCTAATATTTCATTTTGGCACCCCAAACTGCACGTCTTGGGGATCAAAATCTCACTATTACCACGCCAGGTCCCTTGAAGCCTAATATAAGTACATGTCAAATTTAAGAAATATGTTTTTAGGCGTGCTAAATCGTTATTTTACGCAGGGTTAGTGTGGGAAAGTTTATATTTTAGGGCAAGGACGAAGCCCGCGCCCTAAAATTTATAAACTTTCCCACACTAACCGTGCGTAGAATAACGATTTAACACGCCTATGAAAACATTATTTCTATTCTATTGTACTGTTCAAATTGATTATCAACAAAGATTACAATGAAAGGTTGAAAACATATTTAAACTTTGACAACCTTTCTCTCCTTTTTTGAAAAAAAACTCGTCCACTGATGTTGGAATGATGCTCCTGTCTCGGTTGGCATTGTGCCAATGTCAGTGGACGAGTTTATGTGGTCTATCAAATGGGAAGTGATTTTGTCAGCTGAGTCAGCTGTTGGGAAATTACGTGGATATATGCCTATTTGTGTCTCTTTGCAATTTCCCGATGGAAACAACAGTTAAACTTGAGAAGGAAATTTATTTGTTTGTTTTATTCGATTGAAGCAGTATGAAGCAGACGTCCCTTTCCTCATTCGACTTGTGAAATGGAATCTCCTAATGACCACCTGCGCTTGACACATGTACATTTCACATAACTGTGGTAAATCTTGTCATTATTGCACTGGTTAGTTCGATGTTATTGACACAAGTGTTATAGAATTATCAAATCTTCCACGGACAGAGCAGAGTCTATGTAAATCTACGTAAATGTGTTGTTATAGTTCATATGATGAATACAAGAGCAAGAACAGAACATGATGTATCATAATTCCTGAACATGCAAAGTTGTCACATCTCGACAGGATTGGTTCGTGAACGAGTACATAGGACGAGGACAGTCCAAGATATGGTTAGGGTATTACAGGGACGACGTGAGCCAGCCATTCACGGCCATCAACACCACGGTTGTGTAAGTATTGCCAACAGTTGCACACGCACCGACAATCACATAGGTACTTATTACCGGCAGGCCCATATGATTTCATTGAAAGTTTCGTAAATATCATCGACAGTGGTATAGCTGCATGCTGACAGTTGTGTAAGTATTGATTACGGTTGTGTGAGCAGGAAAATGAAACCCAGTCTCGGGAAGTTTCATTGCTGCGAGCCATAAGTAGGCCTGCTGTGTGCTGTTACTAGTGCAGACAGCGGTGTAAGTATCGTCGACCATTGTATAAGTATTACCGACAGTTGTGTAAATATTATGGTACCGATAGTGTAAGTATTACGGTACCGACAGTTGTGTAAGTATTACCGACAGTTGTGTAAGTATTACGGTACCGACAGTTGTGTGAGCAATGTCTGCAGTTGTGTGCGTGGTGTCAATAATTTGTGCAAGTATTGCACACAACAACATCCGAAGAGTTTTGACAGTTTTGACACTTGAAAACACACTCGTCGGGTTGACTTGAAAAACATCATTTCTAACAAATCCAAGATGCATTCGATGTTGTCAACATTTAATGCGCGTATTCGACATGATTGTTCTATTAAATGATATTGTATTTCCCCATTCGTGCATAAACATTTCAACATATACTCTATATGATATGTCGGTCGCTATGTGATGGTTGTTATCATCCGATTTGACGGTATACGGCCCACAGCTGTCTATGCGTAAACACAGTCTCAACAGTCATGCCTTCGTGATAGTGAGACCACGACTCTCACGTAGGTGAAATCATGTCTCTATTTGACAGCGATGTTCACTCTTACATCATAGCTCCAAGGAACTTTTTCCGTGTTTATTAACAATCGACATTCAATTCAAGGCCTGAAACACTTGAACTATGTAGTTACGTTACCAATGTAGGCAATTTGATCTCCTTATATCCTAATGACGACAAAGTGTGAGCTTATCAGTGGGATTTTAACAAAATTAACAGCGACTGTGTTAATTATTTGAAGGGATAAGTGAACTAGTTTTGCAATCAGTTGACGAATCTTACTAAATATAACAACAATGTAGGTTATCCAAAAATCTATTCATCTTAAATCAGAAATTAAAATAATTATGAGCTGTTTTGTCGTTAATAAAACGACGACAGGAGAACGTTTGAACAAAGGAGACAAGTCTTATTGTTTCGTTTCACAGTTGATTATGCAGAAATAGTTCACTAGACTCTGGGGATTGTGTGATTTATTAAAGCGTAAAAGAGTCAAACTGCACAGATACATTGCCTACCTTCGATGAACGAGATGATGCCGTTTATTCTGATTTACAAACAAGGAAAACGAAGGCTACATTTTCGGAAACCGCTTATTTTAAATTCATATAAATAGGTTGTGGTAATACGAAGTTAAAAAATTCACTAACTACCTTTGCCCAAAAATATGTTTCTCTTTTTTTGTTAGTTTTTTTGTCATTTAATTTTGCGAATACGGTACCCAGAATTGTGTCGCTAGGTATCGTGGAACCATATCCGTATCTATAACCTCGGTTGTAAAGTAGAAGCTACTTCGGTAACCCCGTGCACACAGGTAGAGTGATACTGTCAGTTATTCTTTTGATATAGTGATGGCTGCTGACAGCATCATCTCTAGCCATGGTTCATCTGACAAAGCCGTATCATGTCAGAGTATGGGTTTGCCATATATATAAAATTAGTCGTAATTCATAGGAGTTCCGAAACACATTCGTGACCTCATGACCTCTCCAAATATATCCATATTTGAGAAAATTAGTAGCCAGGCAATGTGTCGTATATTTCATCGCCCTAGAGATCAGTGTATCCGCCATTGTTTTGACTGAAGAGATGCCACGTTTCATTCCCTCAATGGCACCAAAGAGATTGTCCTACATCGTATTCTCATTATAAATTCGGCCTGTCTCTGGCCAGGCACGACGAAGCACGCTGCAACGCTGTCCGTTGATTGTCTGATGCTCGGAACAGACACTCCATTAAAGACAGACACTCCACTTCAGTAGCAGTCAGTCAATAAGTTATCACCCAAAATAATGAAGTGGTAAAGAGGGACTACTTCGCTTCGAAACGATATTCATTCTATATATAGTTAGTTATTCAACCTTGATCAAAATGTTACCATTCCCATTCATCCTCTTGTTTTATGTCTTGTTTGTTTTATCTCACTGCATTTTCGAGTGTCACGATATCTCAAGAAGTTCATATGATTGGAGCGATATGCAAGAGATAGCAAAAATTGACGACGTCTTGTGACTAAAAAGCAACCATATGACTCCACAGGAAAGCCTTCCTCGGCAACTCACATTTAGTTTCGAGAATACGGTGGATTCTCGGATGTAGCCTTAGTATCTCGGCCGCGCTTTTATTGCAACTGCTCATGTGAAGAGTGTGAAGTATTCACACGGCCCCTAGCACCGGCTTAAGCTGATGTAGATACGCTCGCTCGGGAGCTGTTATGACAGATCAGCTCAAACATATATGTCATCTGATCGTAATGGATGAGCATCGAGGACGTCTGATGAAGTAAAGGCTTCAACATGGGGTAAACCTGGTAAATGTAAGAATACCCAGAAAAACTACCCTGTAAAGTTCGACGTCGTACTTCTTAAATTTTTTTTTTTTTTTTTTTTTCCTGTAAGCCCTGGATTTTCCACTGGGCATTTATTGCGTTATTAAGCCATGATTTACATAAACCCTTACATTACCCACATGGCCTAGGGCTTACAGGGTTTTATCCAATAATCCCGAATAAGCAATACTTGCATATACAAAAATATATACACATATATATACACATACACATACACATATACATATATACACTCACGCACATATATACACACCCATATATATATACATATATATATACACATATATATATATACGTTCAAATATAAAAGGTAGATATTTACTCCCCACAAGAAACAGTAAACTGTAGCTCAATTATATATCACAGAAGTAGCTCAGATAATATATCATTCGCATCGAATTTAAGTAAAAAATTACAGGAGATGAAGGATTTATTTCACATATTTCCTTATTATATCAATATGATGTATTTAGGTAGCGTGTAGATCAGCTAGGGGACCCCACTTGGTTTGAAAGGCTGCGAGAGAGCCATTAGTTAAAGCAGTATTTTTTTCTAAGTCTTTCGTCTGATAAATGGATTCGCGCACAGCCATGAAACTGGGGACTGTACCTCTACTTCTGGAACCGTACAGGCATGATTTTACAATTAAAAGTAAGTGGTTAACCAGAGCCGTTGTACCTGCTTTCCCCAGCAACACGTCTCTGTGAGAGAGGTCCATTTCAGATGCAATATTTATCTCTACAGCCCAGGCCTGGAATTGAGCCCATATATGTCTGACACGGATACATGACCAAAATAAATGTAAGATCGTTTCCCTATCATTATTGCAAAAACTGCATCTGTCCGACTCTGCCTTTCCCCACTTACTCAAAAGTGTATTAGTAACCATGTAGTTATGCGTTATCTGGAATTGAAAATATTGAAGTTTGGTTTCAGTAGTCACAGAGAAGGGATTTTGGTAAATGAGTTTCCATTCAGCTTCACTAATATTCGTAGGATTCAGGAAATCATTCCATTTAATTTGGCTATTGCGAGGGATTTCCTGAGCCGGTTGTAGGAGAGATCGGTATATAAATTTGGAGCATTCTTGGGTTTTGAGCTTAAATAGTATCTTTTTCTCCTTTGAATCCTGATTTTGGGGTTTTCTCATAATATCCTTTGGTATGCTATGAATAACCGCGTAATAAGTTAAAAAGTTTTTCGGCTTGGTTTGAAATTTACCCTGAAAAATCTGGAAAGATAAAAATTCAGAGTTATGATTGACTAGATCTCTCAGAACTCTGACCCCACCTGAATGCCAATTCTTAATTTCTCTCCAATTGCAGATTGGGGCATAGTTATATATCAAATCATCCATGGTACCTGAGTCATCCAATTCTCCATGCATATTCTTGATCCAGGCCAAGAGAACATCCTTCCAAAACTTATTTTTAACATTTTTAATGATTTTCTGCAACCCAACCATATTCAGCTCCCAGACCGTTGAACCTATATTCGGAAAGATTTTGAACATCATATCAGATTGAAAATCTGTGAGAGCTGCACTACGTTTAACCCATTTAATTTTCATATAATCAATAAAGGACGGAATGTGTATCATATTCAGCCCTCCATCTTGTTTACTGCAAATAATTGTTTTTCTTTTAATCTTGTCAGGTTCTTAAATTTGAGACATCTTCAAACTCTTGGGTAACTCAGCGTATGGAAAAATAATTTGTAACTAGGAGTAGTTCATGAAGGTAACAATCTGCGGTTAGAGAAAATCTCCTCAACTTGTCAACTCCCCAACTCTCTAAGTCTCAAATCCATAACTGATTAGGTATATGAGGCAACATCCGCTGAGAAACAAATAAAATTATATTTTCTCATCCAAACTGGGTTTATTGTCTATAAATACGCTATGCGGATGCTGTTCTCCTTCAATATCTTCATATGTCTTTACTCTGAAAAAAACCCGGACTGGTGGTACATTGAGTTGGACACAGACACCGCCTAAAGCTTTAAGGACTTAGTCAAGCCCGACATACGTGAGCAAGGGACCTCTGGTTTCCCCAAATCTCATCCATGAGAATGCAAATTATGAAAGAACGACTGGATTTTCAAGATTATATATGGAAGAGATAGGAAAGAGATTCGAAGGAATGAACAATGGTGTTCCGATTTGCCGCATTTCAATACAATGTCATGAATCAAGTAAATTGGTGAGAGCTGGTTTGTAGGCGGTGAATATTCTGAATATGAAGAGTTGTCCGACTTTACATTGTGTGTATTTAAAAATTATTATTAATGATGATGTATATGGTGTTCTAAATGTTTCGATAAAACAGATAGGATTGTAATGACTCCATCAGGTAGCAATAGCGGCGCAGCACTCTTAACAATCCACGATACTTTCACCGAAGTTCGGTATATACACTTTTAATTTTTGTCAAACCTGGAATTGATGATCGAATCATTATCACGTCAGCTACATCTTCACTCACCAATACATCCACACATTCATTTTGGTCAGTCACTTCAGAAATTTTTAAATACTCTAACTTTGTTCCATGATTATAAGAAGTTGCACATTGTGTCTCGAGATAGGGTTGAGTGAGAATGCTTGTTCTTGTTTGGCGCATAATTCGAATAAATGTGGCGAATAACGAAGAAAAGCCATCAGTATGTGCCAACAGGTCGATGATGCCACTACTTAAAGTAGCTATGACGCCGAAAAGAACCAATGGAAGTCTTATTGGTCAGTGATAAGGATTTTATGTAAAGAACATCATGATGTCTTGCTGTTATTATTGAAAACTGTTGACGCTGCAGAGTTGCAGGAAACCATCTTTTTTCATGACATGCATATTTGGAATTGATGCTAACTGCCGTAAGACAAAGATCTTTCGATTATTGACGCGGAAATTATTTTGTGGACAGCGGCTTAATATTAAATATATCGGATCCGAGGTTTGTAACTCTAAGTGAACAGGTTCGGGGACACCAGTGGGATCAATACTTAAAATAGAGATGACGATGTGCAAACCCAGTTACCCCGATACACAGCACTGCCATGTTAGCCGATTGTTTGGCTTCATCAATAGTCTCGTCATCAGCAAACGGATATTATATTTGCATGTCTCTGTCGCCACTTGGTCATTTCTTCATTCTTTGCACCATTCCAAGGTCCTGGTCTCATTCACAGACCACGTATGCACTCTTTCGAAGATGCACGTTGTAATTGACACTGCCGAATCCATGTTCGGACGTATGGACCATGTGGGATGTCATGTGTATCATATGTGCTCATCCGTTAACATCAGATGAGTTGTTTGAGCTAATCTGTCATCACAGCTCCCGAGCTAGCGTATCTAATTCCACTGAAGCCGGTGCTAGGGGCCGTGTGGATACTTCATATTCTCCACATGAACAGCTGCAATAAAAGCCCGGCTGAGATATTAAGGCTACGTCGGAGATTCCTCCGTATTCTCGACGGGAATTGGGTGTCGAGAGTCATATGGTTGCTTTTTTGTCGTCAGATGTCAATTTTTCCCCACCTCTTGCATATCGCTCCAGTGTATCACATGCTTGATATCTACGCATGTATATCATATAAATATACATGTGTGATTCACATGCGATTGCCATGTGCTAGTAAGATATGTCAATGGCCGCATTCATCAACTCTGTGGTCAACTGAAAATTTTCCACGGCAAAAGTAACAGCTGCAAAAGTAACGCCTTACACGTCAGGCATCACTCGACTCGACTTTATGCAATTTTTAATTTGCATTCTCACATGCGTGTCTGATGCTTATCTTATATATTAGACGTTTATATGTCAAATGAGATTCAACTTTGCCTGTGTACCAAGCATGACGGACGAATCGTCATGATGGTTTTATGGCATGATGTCTCTTAATTAGAAAACTCAAACTGAAGAGAATTTTATGAACCCTCAAACCATTCCGCATTGAGGTATATCACTCAAGTGATTGCTCAGATATACCACTCACATGGCTGTTGGGAGTATTGATGAAAGTGGTGGGAATATGATCGGCGTGCAAGAGTCCAGATCTCAGGAAATCTTTGCGTAATCTTTGTCGCCATTTGCGAAAGTTCTGTCCCTCGCTTGCATCCAGCTCTACCTCCTGTTTTGCAAACATTGCAATATATTTGCAATAGATGCCGCAATTTGTGAAAGCGCTGTCCCTAGCTGCGTAAGCTTTGCCTCCAGCTGCGTAAGCGCTGTTCATAGACTGCCTGCCGCCAGCCCTACCTCCGGTTTTGCAAATATTGCAATATATTTGAAATATTTCTCCATTTGTGTAAGTGCTGTCCCTAGCTGCGCAAGCTTAGTCGTTGGCTCTACCTTTTGTTCTGCGGATATTGCCCGCAGTCTTAAAGTATTATACTTGGGACAGTATAATCTAGAAATATGGTCTTTTATTTTCTTAGATTGTTTACGTATATATTTTGACACTTACCATATCAGAACAGACGATGTATGGTCACATATATGGATTTCGCAATCGTGAAATTGTCAAGATATATTGTTTTGTATTGTCTCAGAACAGATTTCGGTGAACGCTGGGCAAAGATATGGTTCTTAAAGTCCATATTATATTATATTATATTATATTATATTATATTATATTATATTATATTATATTATATTATATTATATTATATTATATTATATTACATTATTATGATAGAAATTGGAATGCGGGTTACCCTCAACAAGAGAAGTGTGTATACTATACGGTGGGCGGTCTGGAGGACGGGAATTGTGAGGAGGATAACGTGTCCGTCTGTCAACTCAAACAATGTAAGAATGATCATACATACACCAATTTCTACATATACGTTTAGAAAAGTACCTAACATATAATTTGCCTAAGCCAGAACGTGTGCTAATAGCGAAGTCTCCGAACTGTCGGTGTCGGAGTAATTTGCCCTTGCCCGCTAGTAAGCGCTCGAGTCATTAGGGACAAAATGTTGACTGGATAACATGTAAAGAGATAGGGCGGCCTGAAATAGTGCCATAAATTGAGCAAACGGCATTTCCAAGAACTTCAAAATTGAGCTGGGTGGCATGACAGATCACCCTTGTCAATGTAATATTTTATATTTGCACATATTCACGTTTAAAACGACATTTTCTATTGTAACGCCAACGACGTCATTATATAAGGCGTAATGCCCTTTGTTTTACGTCATGATGTAGTCGTCATATCCGATTGTCGCATGACGTCACAATACAACGTTGCTACAAGAGCGATACATTGTATAGGATTTTGTCCTACCCGACTCAAACGCCCACTGGCGGACAGGAGCAAATACTCTTACCTTTACAGTTTGGAGACTTCCGTATTACAAAACGTCGAATAAGCAACCACCCATTAGAAATAGAATCTGGTAGATACCAAAAACCTATTATTCCAAGAGAATTGCATACTTGCCATTACTGTGTGGGCTCTGTTGGGGATGAAATTCATTTTGTAATGTGCTGCTTCAACAATGCAGATCTCAGACATTCACTATTCCGGGATTATCCATCGATGTTCCGAACTCTAAGTATCCTATTCAAAAGGTATTCACTAAACTTCTACTGTGTGGCACATTTAAGACCACCAAACTCTTCGCAAAATTTATCTTTGAGAGTTTTAACAGGAGAAGTCCTTCCAGGTAATAGCACTGGCTGTGAGATATCTTATTACTCACGTTTTCACTTGTATTTCTATTTTCTTGTAGTACACTCAAACTATTGTGTGTTTGATATGGTTTCTCGGCCATAACCAATGTGAATTGTGTTAGTGCCAATAAAGAAATTGAATTGAATTGATTTGAAACATCCCGATTATTGAACGAAGTGTATATGGAATACATTATGTTAAAATGACTGTAACATTGTCTCCGAATCAACTTGGTCGTAAGTTAGGAGCTTATGATGGGGAGCTCTGAAGTACATATAAATATAAATCCCTAAAATCCCGGTTTCAGACCTTAACCACCTGAATGTTGGCCTTAATTCAGCAGGCACCAGACTACTAATAATTTTGTTACTTGTTATGTATTAGCATAAAAAATCACGAAAAAATCAGAAAACTCTCGATGCATAAATTCACTTAGCTTGCCAATATTCACCTTGTGGGACATTAACTGTGAAAGTCTTGACATGAGTTGACCATGGAAATTTCAAGTTCCCGCCATTGACAGCTGACCGGTTTCACCGTATGTCATTCAATTTGTAAACAGGGAGCCTTGTCACCCCTCACTGATCATGTCTCCATCCATCATGCTTTTCACAAAGTGCAATTTGAAATATCAGATGTATCAGAAATGCTGAAAAGTCACAGCTCATAAAATCCACAAAGATCTGCTCTCAAATTTCTAAACAATGTAGTTCGAGAGCTCCGACCCGGAAGTGATTAACTCCGGTCTGATGCCAGCAAACCACCGCCCCCTCCCCCTCCCCATCCTCCACCATATTGCACACATGAAGGAGAACACACCATATTTCTTTAAATTCCATAGTATTAATTTTACAGAGAAAAAGCCCATTTTTTAAATTACTTGTGTTCATATACACGTATACACAAGTTTTCGCCAGATCACCACTGTATATATGTATTAACATTGTGAGTATGTTTGTCTTTCACAGCCGATGCCGAGACCGCTGTAATCCACACTCCAGGATAGTCGATTTGGGCCTGGACACAATTTGTTAAACCATAGTGTAACATAACAACGCTCAAGAACACGGGATCTATGGTTCGCTATTATTTCAAATAAGCTATAGTGTATAACAGAAAGCTTAATGTTCTCAAAACTGAATGAACATCAATGAGGGCACTCAAAACTCAAGGTATCCAGTACTGTCAGCATACTGAATCTTGGAAATAAACATACATTATAAACCCTTCATATGGTTCATTAATCAGATTTATTATTTCAGTTTGGATGCGAAAAATGATCTAGCGACAGAGACAGTACAGTAGGCATCACATCCGACATTCCATATTTAGTCGTCGTCCACAAAAGAATTTCCGCATCAATACGGGAACGATCTTTTTCGTACGACAGAGAGCGTTAATTCCAAATACGCATGCGCAAACCTAACACACGCGACAAAGCACTTGTCTCGGCGACAGTTTGTCGCATCAGAAAGAACAGCGGGCAAATCTCGAGAGTTGACCTTGGAATGCTCAGACTGGAGACCGGACACCAAATTATCCGACCCAGCCTCCAGGGAATACATGCCCACATTTGTCTCGATGACCGAGCTATTATCTAGCTATTGGATTATTAAATAATAGATGTTTTCCAAATGTGCAGGTGCATGTACCGTAATAGATCGCCAATGTTTGTTTGTACAAGGTGCAGTCGATGTGATACATAGCCCTAGTATCCCAGCGGCCCATGTGGAGACCATGAAGTATCCACAAGGCCCCTAGCACCGGCTCAAGCGGAAACGTCGCACCTGTTTGTTTACTTTCTTATTTGTTCTACTTTTTATGTGTTTTGTACTCTGTCCCAAATGGGATGCTCAGTACAATAAAGAATCTTATCTTATCATGGGCAAAATTCAGTTTCCGCGGAACCAGTCTCGCATTCGTCTATTTCCGTATTGGCGGAAATTAGCCCAGTTGCTGAGTTTTGGGGATAGATTGCTATTATTAGCCCACCATCACCAGATGGTGGGCTGTTCAAATCGCTTTTCGTCCGTGGTCCGTCGTCCGTCCGTCGTCCGTCCGTAAACAACTCTTGTTATCGCGATTTCTCAGGAACTACTGCACGGATCTTTCTGAAATTTGGTACACAGGTTCCCCTTCGGGTCTAGTTGTGCAGAAAACTTTTCTGGTCAGATTCGAAAATCCAATATGGCCACAAGGCGGCCATCTTGGATTTCCCCATGAAACCTTGTTATCGCGATTTCTCAGGAACTACTGCACGGATCTTTCTGAAATTTGGTACACAGGTTCGCCTTGGGGTCTAGTTGTGCAGATACCTTTTCTGGTTCGATTCGAAAATCCAATATGGCCACAGGGCGGCCATCTTGGATTTTCCCATGAAACCTTGTTATCGCGATTTCTCAGGAACTACTTCACAGATGTTTCTGAGATTTGGTACACAGGTTCCCCTTGGGGTCTAGTTGTGCAGATACCTTTTCTGGTCCGATTCGAAAATCCAATATGGCCACAAGGCGGCCATCTTGGATTTCCCCATGAAACCTTGTTATCGCGATTTCTCAGGAACTACTGCACGGATCTTTCTCAAATTTGGTACACAGGTTCCCCGTGGGGTCTAGTTGTGCAGATACCTTTTCTGGTCCGATTCGAAAATCCAATATGGCCACAAGGCGGCCATCTTGGATTTTCTCATGAAACCTTGTTATCGTGATTTCTCAGGAACTACTGCACGGATCTTTCTGAAATTGGGTACACAGGTTCCCCTTGTGGTCTAGTTGTGCAGATACCTTTTTCTGGTCCGATTCGGAAATCCAATATGGCCACAAGTCGGCCACCTTGGATTTCCCCATGAAACCTTGTTATCGCGATTTCTCAGGAACTACTGCATGGATCTTTCCAAATTCGGTACACAGGTTCCCCTTGGGGTCTAGTTATGCAAGATACCTTTTCTGGTCCGATTCGAAAATCCAGTATGGCCACCAGGCAGCCATCTTGGATTTCCCCATGAAACCTTGTTATCGCGTTTTCTCAGGAACTACTTCATGAATTTTTCTCAAATTTGGTACAGAGGTTCCCCTTGGGGTCTAGTTGTGCAAGATACCTTTTCTGGTCCAATTCGAAAATCCAATATGGCCATCTTGGAATGAAACCTCGCCATACTTGGATTTTCCCCAGTTGTGCAAGATACCTTTTCTGGTCCCGAAAATCCAATATCGCGATTTCTGAGGAAGTACTGCATGGATCTTTCCCAAATTCGGAACACATGTTCCCCTTGGGGTGTAGTTGTGCAAGATACCTTTTCTGGTCCGATACGAAAATCCAATATGGCCACAAGGCGGCCATCTTGGATTTTCCCATGAAACCTTGTTATCGCGATTTCTCAGGAACTACTGCATGGATCTTTCCCAAATTCGGTCCACCGCTTCCCCTTGGAGTCTAGTTGTGCAAGATACCTTTTCTGGTCAGATTCGAAAATCCAATATGGCCACAAGGCGACCATCTTGGATTTTCCCTTGAAACCTTGTTATCGCGATTTCTCAGGAACTACTGCATGGATCTTTCCCAAATTCGGTACACAGGTTCCCCTTGGTATCTAGTTTTGCAAGATACTTTTTCTGGTCTGATTCGAAAATCCAATATGGCCACCAAGCAGCCATCTTGGATTTCCCCATACAACTTTGTTATCGTGATTTCTCAGGAAGTACTGCATGTATCTTTCTCAAATTTGGTACATAGGTTTCCCTTGGGGTCTAGTTGTGCAAAATACCGTTTTCGGTCTGATTCGAAAATCCAATATGGCCACCAGGCGCCCATCTTGGATTTCCCATGAAACTTTATCGTGATTTCTCAAGAAGTACAGCATGGATCTTCCTCAAATTTGGTACACAGTTTCCCCTTGTGATCCAGTTGTGCAAGATACCTTTTTTGGTCCGATTCGAAAATCTGATATGGCCGACAGGTGACCATCTTGAATTTTCCCTTGAAACATTGTTATCGTCAATTCTCAGGAATTACTTCATGGATTCTTTCTGAAATTTGGTACACAGGTCCCACATGGGGCCTAGTTGTGCAAGATGCCTTTTTTGGTCCGATTCGAAAATCCAAGTTACGCTTAAAATTACATGTAATACGGTATTCCGGAGTCGGCGAATCAAACAGTGGGACATATTCTATATAGTGACTATAGAGAATATCCATACTTTCACCTTCCATATCAAGGAGTTCAAATAATTCGGAATTAAAATGTATTTCTTCAAATTTTAAATCAGTTTTCTTAGTCCAGTGAACTGTTTCGTCTGCCGACAGGTCGGCTACATGAAGGGACGTCACTCTTGTGACACAACGTTACAACTCGACAACTTTAGACTACTGCGTGTTTCGATCCCAGGGAGATAATCAGGATCCAGACACTTCCGAAGTTTTAACATTACTGCGGGGATCCCTTAAGTATTAAGTATTGTACCATGTTACTATTTTCGAGCATGGTATCTTAAAAGAGATATCTCAAACTAGCCCAGTAAACAGAACAGAATTAGCATTCGTTCCTAATTATAAAATCTTAAGTATGTTTCATAGCTCATGCCAAAGGGTCAAAGACATTTGTCTTCGCTTCCAGTACCCAATGATGACACATGCAAAAAAAAAATGCTACAGAACGAAGAGGAATGATTCTCCGGACATTCACTTTCAGACTAACGTTGCTCTTTTCTCTTGTACTATTACAACTGACATAAGTACAGTTTCTAGAAATCTTGAAACTCCTTAAACTTAGAAAGATGATATCATGGTGTTTTCCAGTGTCCCCTCTTCCATCTTTTTCGCTCAGATTCGAAATTCCGTAAGCAAAATTGCAAATCAATCGTTTGTTCTTAGTAACAATGGACAAAAAGATCCTCTTGTCATTAGCATACAATTATCGGACAATGGTGGGCGCCAAGATCCTTCAGGATCTCTCGTTCAACTAAACATAGAAATAGTTTTGTATAATTTGAATGAATTGTGTTCTTATGGTTAAAATTAACTGAATTTCACAATAAAATGCGACCGGATCTCTCGATTATCAAAGGCACTATTTCGTAGCCGGCTCACTGCGTGATCGTCATACGCTCCCCACCGGTGGGGATTTGTGCGTTCTATGTGAGAGGCTCGTTCCGCCAATACGGAAATAGTCGAACGTGAGATTGAAGCGGAACCAGATACGCTAGCTCGGGAGCTTTGATGACAGATCAGCTCAGACAAACAACTGACGTCTGATGGAGTAAACGCCTCAACATGAGATAAATCTGGTAAATGCAAGAATACCCAGAAAAACTAACCTGCAATGCCCGACGTCGTACGGCTTAAATTTCCCACCAAAACATATTAAATCTACACATATAAGTCGCATGGGTCCACAGGGCGACATTCTGACTGCATTTTCCCCAGACACCCAAAGTTTCAAGAATTTTTGCTTTGATGTTTTGTGTCTCTGTAGCGTATTTGTTAAAGCTGTTCATGCTAACACTTTAGCTGGATTAGCAATAGAAAATTGGGGACCACACGATCCGTATCTCCGACTGAATTGGAATAAGATACAAATATCCAACAACAAATGATGTAATAGCATTTCGGCAGCATGGTCATTGCTATAGCCCGCTTTTCATACCAATTTATGAGGATCCTACATACCTCTTCAAACGTAAGTTGTTCTTTCCTGATCGGACTAGAGTTCTTCTACATGACAATAAACATATGCGTATATGTGGACCTTTGAACTATAACTCCGCTAAAATTCACAGCAGGTGATGGTTGGAATTTGGCTTAGGCCGAGCTATTTAATATAGCTTCTGCAGAGGAATCGTGAGAATGATCTTGATCTCTAAAGACTCCAGCGCTTCATAACATCACCAGACATGAGCTGATGACGCAGCTCTCACCACGAAACTATGATTTTGTATACTATGATTGGTTTCGTAATTTGATGCTAACGGTGTTATAGGAATTTGGTCTTTTTGTCTTTTGTCCAAAAATCTTTAATGGACGATGAGTAATGAATGACAGTCTAGACACTTGTATTTGAAACAGGCTAGCAGATAAATACGGAACTTATTCAGAAAAGACATTAATTGTTTTCGGGTTAACATTCTAATGACTGACAGAGGGCACATTGTCTTGACAGCTAGTTAGTCAATATGGGGAGGTGACCTGCCTGTCCAGTATTACATCATCCATGATTAGTTCACGATCCATGACACCATTACTAATTACTAATTCATCTACAATAAAAAAAATTGAGAAGGTATACAGGTCCAGCTGAGTATGACAGTAAACATTAACAAAGGCACACAAACACTGGAAAAAGGTGAACATGTTTCTAAATCAAATTTCGTTTTCTTTGCTTCACACAACAAATTGATGCTAAAGAATACATCCCTTAAGCGCCTAATGAACGAACGCCCTACCGGTAACGCTTTGCAGGCAGAATTTCACGGCCTGGGACTGGAGATACCATAATTGAACATTCTTCAAAGCCAAAATTATTTTAGCACATATTTGAGACACATAATCGTTGGAAACTGTAACCATCAGATTGATTGTATCGATTTCTGCCTCGATCAAGTATATACTGCTTGCACATCTCATACTCAGTACAGCCTGCTTTGCTCCAAAACTGTAGTTATCCAGATCATTGAGATCTGGATCTTGAGATCTATCCAGTCTGTTAACGTCCAACGTAAGGAGAATAACGAGGTACTTTGTAAATCCCTTGGGTTTTATTGTCCTAGGTAGGACAATAACAGCCCTTCGTGCCATTTCGAAATAATGAAATAACACACCATGATATACTGACAAGAACACGCATGCAATTCTGACTGCATTCTTCCCGAAGATGATCTCGACTAATTCCTGTGATGTTCTGTATCTCAGCAACAATTTTGCTGTTACTGTTCATGTGGACACCTTGACTTTAATAATCATAGTAAATTGGGGATCACATGGTCCTTATCCTCGGCTGAAGTGGAATAAGATACAGTATCTTCAATCTCAGCTTTTGTCATGGAGTGTTTGGGGTGAATATGTATAGAGTCCAAGTTCTTATTCAAAACACCAGTATGTAAGGTTCGACTCCCCAGTATGACCGGCTTGATAGAATGTTAGCGAGAACACACTGATAACATTTAAATCCTTACATATATAGACAGGGTACAGACCTCCGACATTGGGGCCAATGGTCAACAGCAGAACGAGTCATACGAGCCTAGATGCATCCGGGGCCGCGGAGCCGGGTGGACTGGGGGGGGGGGGAGCGCAATGTTATAAGTCATATCTCTTACTTATAGATAGCACCAGTCCAACATTTAACATGGCCGGTATGTGTTCCGCGGCTCCTGTGCATGGTAAGCTTAAACTCAATTCCTTATCCAGTACCTGGTATTAGTAATATTTACATATGAATATTATATTATTTGGACATTTGTCTGCTGGGACTATGACAAATTTACTCTGGCTATAGATTTAGTATAGTTATATGGGGTTCTGTGAACTTAAAATAGTTTGGTACAGCGTTGCGTATATCATTCAAGATTCGGGATTAATTATGTCCAGTCCTTTATCCGAGTAGATGAGTTTCAAGAAAAGCCGGTTTGGGATGTTTCGATTATGTTCACTGGACGATACAACCGGACTTTGTCCAGAATTGCCCCTTTACCGTTAAAAGGATGACGAATGTCTAGGGCACCATGCTCTACAGCAAGACATCCCAATAGACAGGTAAATGCATTGCGGGTTCGATTCCACCTTCACAATTACTCGACTTGACAAACCTGCCCAGTGAGCTTCGCACAGATGAAATTGACATTCTTGATAGGTGTAACGCGCCTGGTTTGTCAATGATACACCGACATGTAATGCATACAACACGACTTGAAATTCCATTCATCTCTCGACGAACACAATTATTCGACAATACGGCATGCACATCCCTCCAATCAGACCGTCGCGTAAGGTAATATGGATTTCAATTCTCCCAGTCACACTTCTCGAAAGAATACATCATTCCATACCTAACCGGTCGAACGTGGTTAGAACCTAGCCGTGTCTGCTATTTGTGACTTATTTCTGCCAAGGTATAATAAAATAGACATACCTCATCTCGCTTTTCATCTATTCAATGGTACAAAATTTTCTTTCTGTAAGCGTCGTGTCAGATTTCTTCAGATTAAACCGTCCAAGTGTCATTTTAATCACACTGAACTTGGAGACCATTGAAGAAAACAATACGCTTTTAGTTCCCTCTGAAGACATTTTTTTCTTTTCTTTCGATGCTCAGTACAAATACGCGGAAGAGTTGGAATCGAAAATTGGAGAGTGGGAATCCAGTTTTGTGGGGAGGGAGGAACACTTGTGAGCAATGTTTCGGCTCGAAACACAACAAGCCTATCGTCACAAACGCAATCCTCGAATTGACAGCTGTGATCAATTTGACGTCGTGGTACATGCTCTGGTCTGTCGTGCTGGGTGATTTAAGTCTTTTATAATCTGACCAACTCGTGGAAAATGGAGTGGAAAGAAACATGATTTACATGAGAATAAACATTCGGCAACAAAAGACAACGGTTGCTATCGAAAGACTACGCTCGAGTAAGAGCCGTAGTAATGGACAAGACCAGCATACCGTCGAAGAAATTCTCTATTGCGATGGAATGAACATTCGAAATCCTTTGTCATTCTAAAAGTAATATGCTAATGTTGAAAGTTCACGCTGTTGTAAAAACCGTAATAATCACAATTGAGTCCCTACTCAATCAGGCGAAAATTTTGACACTCATAATAAGACAACACAATGTTATTCTATGGATAACAACTTCTTTATTGCTGTGGAGCTGACGTTTCGTTGGAGATACTTCCAACTTTTCAAAGCTAATGATCTACATTGATTGATTGAAATTGTAGTTTAAGGGCCGCTTCCCATTCGAATTTCGCGGCCCATCAACTCAATGTTTTATTTGAATTTCGCGGTACATTACTTTGTTTACTGAATTTCTTTTCCAGTGCTAAATAAATAAATAAATAAATAAATAATAAATAACAATGAGAGATTAGTAGGAGATATAAATAGAAGTAAATAAGAATCGCTATATGTACAAGTTCGTAAGTCTCTTTTTGGTTTTTGGTTAAATTATACTGGTAAATATGAGTTCATTGTAATCGCGTGTAGGATTCCTTTGTCTTGGTACCCCTTTGAACGCACAAAGCCGTCCAGAAAAAACTGGGAGAACCATGGGCGTTTTCAGGATTTTCCGGATCGACTTCACTAACGACGCCCTTGGGAACAGGGTGGGTTCTTCCAGAAATCTGTGCCTGTAACAATTGCTTGGAGTGTGTATTGGGGCACAGGACGGCAGGTCTACGTCCTATATTGCGTGAAAGTCAAAGGATCATATTCTGTGTTAAGGCGTCAGTTCGGTGTCATCTATGGGGTAGCGTGTCGATGTGGTTTAGGATGTGATGTTCTGGTTCCGGAGGTTTCTTGTTGTGCGGCGATGTTGGTATTCTTGTGATCGTCATCCGTCTTCTGTTTTCAGTCTTGTCCAGCCCGTCTTTGGTCTTCGGTGTGCCGTGAGGTGCTGTTTAAAGATTTTTGTCGTCGTCAGTGTTCTGTTTGTTGTCTGTTTGATGAGGACCTTCATCGTGTTCATCTCCATTTCTGAAAGTATAAGATGAAACACTGTGTAGTATTCATTTTTGTGAGTGACATTATCTGTGTGCGTGGTTGTTTCTTGGACGTGTGCTAATGATTTATGTCCTTGGTTGTTGAATTGGTAGCGGCCTTTAGGTTTTGGAGACGAATGTGGTTACCGGCCCACACGGAACATGGTATCTCCGGTGCCCACATTGCCTATTTTATTGCGAAAGATAGATTTTTGGCCAATATTGTCGCAGGGATGTTGATTGGTTTTGGCCACCGATTTTTGAGACTAATGTGGCAACCGGCCCACACGGAACATGGTATCTCCGGTGCCCACATTGCCTATTTTATTGCGAAAGAGAGATTTATGGCCAATATTGTCGCAGGGATGTTGATTGGTCTTGGCCTCCGATTTTTGAGACTAATGTGGCAACCGGCCCACACGGAACATGGTATCTCCGGTGCCCACATTGCCTAAATTTTATTCCAAAAGAGACATTTTTGGCCAATGCTGACATTGTTAGTTAGTGTTGCGCATGCACGGGGGTAGTGTTATATACTGGAATAATAGCCAGCAGTTTTTATAAAATCTAATGGGAGGCTTAGGGTTTAATATCGCTGGTAATGTTAAGGGAGTGTTGAATTTTTTTAATTCGTTTCTAAGTGTCTCGCGTTGTGGGTAGTGTTTAGGGCATTCAAGTAAGACATGTTCTATTGTTTCTTCTACATTGTTGCATGCGGTACAGAGGAGTGAGGTGTTTTTCAGAAGCATGGACAGATGTGATTTAAGTCCGGTTTTGCCTAGTCTTAATCTGGTGATTATGCGGTCATCACGTTTATTGTCTAACTGGAATCCCTGGACTTGTCTTTTCTCTCCATCAAGGATCTTATGTAACCACCGTCCACGTTCTTCTTCGTTCCATTCCTTTTGCCACTTGCTATCTATTTTGCGTCTAATGATAGTGTTGAGTTCTTTATATCCTAATCCTATTGGCACATCGTGTGTAGCTTTAGCAAGACTGTCTTTGGCAGTTTTGTCGGCTGCTTCGTTACCTCTGATGTTGACATGCGCGGGGACCCATGCTAAAATGGCGTCTATACCCTCGTTGTGTATTTGTGTACATATACATTCTATTTTGTGTATGAGATCAGGTCTACTGTCAGATATAGAATTTTTAATGGATGTGAGTCCACTAAGGGAGTCACTAAGTATCACCGCACGGATTGATTTGTGCTCGATGATCCATTCGAGAGCCTTAATTATAGCAATCAGTTCACTAGTGTATACAGACATATTGTCTGGAAGTTTGAAACCATTTTGTATGTCGAGCTCAGGTATAACAAAAGCTGATCCTGTGTTATTACTTGTGTTTTTCGATCCGTCTGTATAGATTTTTATGTAATTTTTCCAGTTTTGGTTGATATATTCAAGGGTGGTGGCTCTTATAAAGTCTGGGTTGTCCTTCTTTGTGAGGTAGTCGTGAATAGATGTGTCCACGTGGGGCGACTTTAATTCCCAGGGTGGTCTAATGATTTTGTCTGTGTCGCAGATGTGTGCGATGGGTATTTCATGCTCTTGGAATAGGCTATTTACGGTGTAGCCGAGGGGGGCGGAGTCTTTTCCCCAGTTTTTCTTTAAATTCACTTTATATTCACTTTTATCTTCAAAAATTTTGTGGCATGGCTGATTTTCGCCCTTAGCTCTAGTTTTTCCTGCATATTTCAGGGACAGTTCCTCTCGTCTTAAATGAAGAGGTTTCTCATTGGTTTCTATTTGAAGACTACATAGGGCGATTCCCTTGAAGGCTCCAGTAGCCATTTTTAGAGCAGAATATTGAATGCTGTCTATTCATTTTAGTTGTGTCTTACATGCTGATTGGTAGGCGATGGACCCGTAATCTATTTTTGACCTAATGAGCGTTTGGTATAATTTCATCAAACTATATTTACTCGCTCCCCAGTTTGTCCCAGACACACACCTCATGAGGTTCAGGTCTTTATTGCACCGAAGAACTAGTTGATCGATGTGGTCTTTCCATGTGAGTTTTCTGTCAAAGATCATACCAAGATATTTAACACTATTTTTGAATTCAATTTTTTGACCTCCTAGTGTTAGTTTAACGTCAATGTGTTTATTGTTTGAGAATATAATACCCGTTGTTTTGAGAGCGGAAAATTTGAAGTCCCATTTATCCGCCCAACCGCTAATTGTATCTAGTGTTTTTTGCATTATACCTGTAAGTTTTTTGATGGAACGTGCGGTTTTCCAGAGGGCAGAATCGTCAGCAAATAGGGACTGTTCTACTTCTGGATGTTTCGTGTCAATTTCATCGGCTAGGCCATTGATGAGGATGTTAAAAAGGGTGGGGCTAATGACGCTTCCCTGAGGGGTACCGTTGTCTAGTTGATGGTCGGTGGATAGGGTGTTTCCTAGGCGAACTTTAAAATTTCTGTTGTTTAGGAAGTTTTTTATCCAGTGTTGCATTCTTCCCTTAATCCCAAGTTTGCTTAATTGAATAATTATGCCGCCCTGCCATAC
Source organism: Hanleya hanleyi (assembly GCA_036873755.1). NCBI lineage: Eukaryota > Metazoa > Mollusca > Polyplacophora > Lepidopleurida > Hanleyidae > Hanleya > Hanleya hanleyi. Next base: position 10,987 of record JAVTVY010006723.1, on the reverse strand, counting down.
AAGGTCAAATGCTTTTTCTATGTCTAGGAAGATACCTAATGTGTACTGATGTTTGGCATTCCCCATTTTTATCGAGTGTTGTAATCTGGTTATATGGTCTAATGTACTTCTGTTGTTACGAAAGCCGCTTTGGGTTTTGTTTAATAAGTTGTTGTTTTCCATATGAAATTCCAGTCTATTCTTTACCTTAGTTTCCATTATTTTGCATAGATTTGAAGTGAGAGAAATTGGGCGGTAAGAGTTGCTGTCTGATGGATCTTTACCTGGTTTTGGGATTGGGATAACGATAGATGTTTTCCATTTACTTGGAAGTTGTTTGGTCTGCCAGCTGACATTAATTGGTTTCAAAATTAGTTTCTGTGTTTTATTTGGTAGGTGTTTAAGGATCGTGTATCCTAGTTTGTCTTCACCAGGTGAGCTCTCTTTTTTTACAGTGTATAGCTTTGCGGTATTCATTAATATTGAAGTCTGCATTGAGATAGTTTTCTAAATGATCGTCCAAATCGTTTTCTATCGTTGTTTCTTCCTTAATTTTTCTGAATTCTGGTTTCAGGTTGCTATCGCTACTGTTTGAAGCGAAAGATTCGGCGAGGTGTTCTGCCTTTTCTTTGTTCGCTTTTTAGTTTTGTTCAGTACAGGGACTGTGTTTGTTAACTTTCCTTGTATATTTTTTATTTTGTTCCATACTTTTTTGGAATTGGTTTTGGTATCTATAGTGTTGCAAAAGTCTTCCCAGCATTTTGATTTAGCTTCTTTGACACTTTTTTTCAGCTATGATTTTGAGTTCCTTGTAGTTCGCGTGATCACTTTGGAGCCTACTTTTTTTGAATTTTCTAAGTACCTTCTTTTTGGCCGCAATATTCTTTGCACACTCTGGGTTCCACCAGGGTACCGGGTTTTTGTTGTGGCGCTGTTGTGATATCGGAATATATTTTTGTGCTATGTTTAGTAGTGAATTTGTAATGTTTTCATTGAACATTTCTGGATCGGAATTGAATATCTCGTCATGATTTAGGCATTGACAGTCTTTCTGGAAGCTTTTGCAGTCGGCTTTGGAGTACTGAAATTTTGGAGGGGCGTCTGTCCTTTCAGCGTCCGGTTTTATACTAATTTTCGTCAGAATGGCGAAGTGGTCGCTGTCAAGCGTGTCAGGAATCACTTCCCATTCGGATTTAACAGCTAAATCAGGGGAGACAATAGTTAAATCAATTGCAGATAGTTTACCGGTGTTCATGTCTATTCGCGTCCCGTGGCCATTATTTAAATAGCATAGGTTGTTTTGGTCAAGCCATTTTTCCACTACTTGGCCCTTTTCGTCTGATCTACATTGATTTGATTGAAATTGTAGTTTAAGGGCCGCTTCCCATACGGATTTCGCGGCCCATCAACTCAATGTTTTATTTAAATTTCACGGTACATTTCTTTGTTAATTTGAGATCTTTTGCAGCGCTAGATATTAAAATAAATAATTAAATAATGAATAACAATAACAATAACAATGAGGAAATATAAATACTAGTAGAGAAGAGTCGCTATGTACAAGTCGTTAAGTCTGTTATTGGTTTTTATACTGGAAAATATTTGTTATAATCGCGTGGATGATTCCTTTGTCTCGGTACCCCATAGTAGGCACAAAGCCGTCCAGAAAAAACTGGGAGAACCAGGGCGTTTTCAGGATTCTTCGAGACGACTTCCCTAACGACGCCCTTGGGAACAGGGTGGGTCCTTCCAGAAATCTGTGCCTGTAACAATTGCTTGGAGTGTGTAGTGGGGTACAGAACGGCAGGTCTACGTCCTGTATTACGTGAAAGTCAAAGGATCATATTCTGTGTTGAGGTGTCAGTTCGGTAACATCTAAGTGGTAGCGTGTCCGGTGTGGTCTAGGGTCGAGTATTCTGATTCTGGGTGTTCTTGCTATGCGGCGTTGTCACTCAAGGCGCTGTAGGTATTCTTGTAATCGTCATCCGTCTTCTGTTTCAGGTCTTGTCCAACTCGTCTGTGGTCTTCGGTGTGCCTGTATCATATGAAATAGAAGGCTTGTAGTCATTCTTGTTTTCTATTGTTTTTCGATGCAATAATTTGATATATCTTCCTCCCAACAACAGGCACGCCCCGAATGTCAGTCACATAATATGAATAGCAATATATAATTAAGACAGCAAATAGATAAGCAATTGAATAAATAACTAAACATTTCGATAGATTCAGTACTAGGTGAATACACAAATAAACGGCACTGTATTATTTCTGTATGCATTATCGTTTGATGGCCATAAGGAATTTGTAGGACAATGAGATAGACGGCCCTCAATATCAAGGTAACTCCGCCATCACCATTTCCTATATTTTATGCCGAATACCGCTCGCTATATGCGATTTGGCCGTGCTAATGTTGTCATGAATTCAATTAGATTTGGCCATCGTTTGTTTTGTAGGACAGTGGAACAGACGGCCCTCAATATCAAGGTAACTCCGTTGTTGCCATGCCTATTTTATTTCTACATGTGTCTGTGACATTTTGGCCGGATGTTATGTATGGATAGCTTATTATGGCCATAATGTTTTGTATGGCTATGGTGCACACGGCCCTCAATATCAAGGTACCTCCGATGCAACCATACCATTTGTTTAAGTCAGAAGAATGATTTGGCCTCTATCAAATCGTGTCAAAAAAAAATGTTGACTGCGCATGTACGGCGGTAGTATTATATACTGGAGTAATAACCAGCAGTTTTGATAAAATTGATCAAGGGCTTGAATACCTGATTTCTAATGGGGGGCTTAGGGTTTAATAACGCTGGTAATGTTAAGGGAGTGTTGAATTTTTTTAATTCGTTTCTAAGTGCCACACGTTGTTGGTTGTGGATTGGGCATTCAAGTAGCACGTGTCCTATTGTTTCTTCTACATTGTTGCATGCGGTACAGAGCGGTGAGGTGTTTTTCAGAAGCATGGACAGATGTGATTTAAGTCCGGTTTTGCCTAGTCTTAATCTGGTGATTATGCGGTCATCTCGTTTATTGTCTAACTGGAGTCCCTGGGCTTGTCTTTTATCTCCATCAAGGATCTTATGTAACCACCGTCCACGTTCTTCTTCGTTCCATTCCTTTTGCCACTTGCTATCTATTTTGCGTCTAATGATAGTGTTGAGTTCTTTATATCCTAATCCTATTGGCACATCGTGTGTAGTTTTAGCAAGACTGTCTTTGGCAGTTTTGTCGGCTGCTTCGTTACCTCTGATGTTGACATGCGCGGGGACCCATGCTAAGATGGCGTCTATACCCTCGTTGTGTATTTGTGTATATATACATTCTATTTTGTGTATGAGATCAGGTCTACTGTCAGATATAGAATTTTTGATTGATGTGAGTCCACTAAGGGTGTCACTGAGTATCACCGCACGGATTGGTTTGTGCTCGATGATCCATTCGAGAGCCTTAATTATAGCAACCAGTTCACTAGTGTATACAGACATATTGTCTGGTAGTTTGAAACCATTTTGTATGTTGAGCTCAGGTATAACAAAAGCTGATCCTGTGTTATTACTTGTGTTTTTCGATCCGTCTGTATAGATTTTTAAGTAATTTTTCCAGTTTTGGTTGATATATTCAAGGGTGGTGGCTCTTATAAAGTCTGGGTTGTCCTTCTTTGTGAGGAAGTCGTGAATACTTGTGTCCACGTGGGGCGACTCTAATTCCCAGGGTGGTCTAATGATTTTGTCTGTGTCGCAGATGTGCGCGATGGGTATTTCGTGCTCTTGGAATAGGTTATTTACGGTATAGCCGAGGGGGGCGGAGTCTTTTTCCCAGTTTTTCTTTAAATATTCATATTCCCTGTTATCTTCAAACATTTTGTGGCATGGGTGATTATCGCCCTTAGCTCTAGTTTTTCCTGCATATTTCAGGGACAGTTCCTCTCGTCTTAAACGAAGAGGTTTCTCATTGGTTTCTATTTGAAGACTACATAAGGCGGTTCCCTTGAAGGCTCCAGTAGCTATTTTTAGAGCAGAATATTGGATGCTGTCTATCCTTTTTAGTTGTGTCTTACATGCTGATTGGTATGCGATGGACCGGTAATCTATTTTTGACCTGATTAAGGTTTGGTATAATTTTATCAGACTATATTTACTCGCTCCCCAGTTTGTCCCAGACACACACCTCATGAGGTTCAGGTCTTTATTGCACCGGAGGACTAGTTGGTCGATGTGGTCTTTCCACGTGAGTTTTCTGTCAAAGATCATACCTAGGTATTTAACACTATTTCTGAATTCAATTTTCTGACCTCCTAGTGTTAGTTTAACGTCAATGTGTTTATTGTTTGAAAATATAATCTGATCTACATAGTACAGTTGAGGGTATTTGTACAAGTGATAACAAGCAAACAAGGTCACAAAATAATCATTACACAATAGGCTTCATGAGTTAATCATGTCAGGAAAATAAAGATAATCAAACAGTGAATCTGCTAATCATCTAGTCGGGTAAAGACAGTGGGTGATTGCAGATTAAGTTCAAAGTAACCTCATGGTTAAAGTGGCAAAATTATTGAAATTATTAATTATTAACCATGAGGTTACTTTGAACTTAATCTGCAATCACCCATTGTCTTTACCCGCCTAGATGATTAACAGATTACAATAGTCATATTCACTGTTTGATTATCTTTATTTTTCTGACATGATTAACTCATGAAGCCTATTGTGCAATGATTATTTTGTGACCTTGTTTGCTTGTTATCACTTGTATAAATACCCTCAACTGTATTATGTAGATCATTATTGTTATTCATTATTTAATTATTTATTTTAATATCTAGCGCTGCAAAAGATCTTAAATTAGCCAAGAAATGTACCGTGAAATTTAAATAAAACATTGAGTTGATGGGCCGCGAAATCCGTATGGGAAGCGGCCCTTAAACTACAATTTCAATCAATCAATCAAAAAATGTAGATCATTAGCTTTGGAAAAGTTGGAAGTATCTCCAACAAAACGTCAGTTCCACAGCAACAAAGAAGTTGTTATCCATAGAATAACATTGTGTTATATACGCCAACTTCTAAATGCCTATCAAAGAAACTCATAATAAGATTTTAAATCCTAAAATTGCTCATATATTCACCAAAATAATTTCGCCTGGAGGAAATATCGATATGGTACTAAAAAAATGTACAATGATTTTTTGTGTTTCTTTTTGATTTGTTCGTAAATTTGGACCCCAATTGGGTAGCGAGCCCTATTAATATAGTATGCCACAAATGAAAGAACGGTTCCATAGGGACCCAAAAGTATTTCTGTTAACTGTTGCATTTTTTTAACCGTGTATAATGTATTTAAGGTATAGGTGTTTGCTGTTATCATTGACAACTTCTTTTTAATTCTCATTATATTCTAAGGGAACGCTTCTTAGCCTTTTTTATATCTCGCCTATAAGAAAATGTAATGCTGAAAAAAAAATCGCAAAAAATGGGAGCACCTTCAGTTGTATTCATACACCCATCTCTCCAACGAATAGTCACTAATCTACTTTTATCACGATATTCCAAAGTTTCGTGTGTGTGTGTGCGCGTGTGTGTGTGTTGCCCTTTCTGAGCTTTATTCTATTGCAATTACTTCTCCCCACTCCGCATCGTCCATATCGTCATCATAATTAGCAGCAGCAGCATCAATAGTAGTATATAAAACTGATTACGAGTCTACTTGACCTACTTTTTTGTTCCCCCCGGGGGCGGAGTGTGGAGGAACTTTTCGGGGGATTCCCCAGTGGGGGTTTCCCAATGACGATCACGTGATCAAGGCATGTCTAGACTTGTTCTGGGTTGTACAGTTATGCCATACGGAGGATGGGTACTAGTATTTCGCTGACGTCCTAGTAATAAACATAATCTATAGGTGTTGTGGCGGATTGTGGTGGTGGGTGGTGGTACCAAGATGGCGGCATTGGCGGCCATGTTGTAATACAAGATGGCGGCATTGGCGGCCATGTTGTAATACAAGATGGCGGCATTGGCGGCCATGTTGTAATACAAGATGGCGGTGTACAAGATGGCGGCATTGGCGGCCATGTTGTAATACAAGATGGCGGCATTGGCGGCCATGTTGTAATACAAGATGGCGGCATTGGCGGCCATGTTGTAATACAAGATGGCGGTGTACAAGATGGCGGCATTGGCGGCCATGTTGTAATACAAGATGGCGGTGTACAAGATGGCGGCATGAGAAAAACGTATAAAAAGAGGTGATTTTAGTGGATTGGGTGTATTCATTGCACTACCCTGCGGAGCACTCTGACTGACCTGACCTGAGCAGCCTGCCTACCTGCTTCACCTCTAGCCTGCTTCACCTCTAGCCAGCCAGCCAGCCTGCTTGCCTACCCGCTTGTATGAGACGAAAGCATGAGACGTGAAGAAGATTTTCCCTGGCACCCAGCAGTACCTCCGGTTGAAGTCTTGCCTGAAGACGCGCGTGTGAGGGAGACCCGCACTCTTACACCGGACTGCACCCTATTGTTGTATCCCAAACGTGTGGAGCTCATCGATGACGACAGTAGGTGTTGGTGTACGTCTGAACCAGCGCGTGTCTCTTTATCCCCGGAAGGCTGGACTACCTTGAAACGGGTGTTATTGGGTGACCTCGACGGTGATAGCATTCACCTGTGTGACGACGTCTACATTTTCCGCGGTCCCTATTTTGCTCGACTCCTCTGTCTCAAGCAAGGTGGTTTTACTCTGGACCCTGATCTATGGACAGTACATCATTTTTAGATGACGACTCTATAACGAATATTATGGATTAAGAATACTGATCAGCGATACGGATTTGATATTTTGGAACATCATGATGTCTTGCCGGCATCATTGAAAACTGTTGACCGCTTCTCTCTTGCAGGAAACATGTTTATGTATACTTTTGTCTTTTTGAATTTGGTGCTAATACTGTTATATGGAAATGGAATAGGTCTTTGGATTATGGACGCGGATATTCTCTAATGGACGACGGCTGGATTATGAATGACGGACTAGACGCTTGTAATTGGAAAAAGTAATCCCCATGGTCGATGAAGTACTATCTCTATAGGAGCCACATAACCCATCAGAATAGTACGTATCACGGACTACACCCGTAGAGCTACATCTGGTCTATAAAACACATCCCTCTGGATCCTACACCTTCATTTCTACGCTTGCAGAGCCATGGCGGAGATCCAGCCCCATGCGACTCGCATTTTACAGTATGCCACCGTGGTGAATTCATTCACGGGTTACCGAGCAGTGGTCCGGTCCATGTTTGCAGATGGCGACGACAACGAGGGACGACGCCAGATCCTGAGCGAGTTCACAGAAGCGGTCCTCCACAGAGTGCACTCGATGGAGAGGCGTGCCATCACTCACCACTACTGGACTATGACAGCCATCCTTGATGCTCGCGCTATGGACCACGAGCGCTCACGCCGGAACCAGCACCGGCTGGTTGGCCTAGTCATGGTCTGTGCCCTATTGACCCTGGCGCTGTGGTATTGACACTATAAATACCAGGGTCAGACAGAGTGTGTGTCATTCACCGTTCGACATTTGGAGCAAGCATGTCATCCGTCCTACGAGCCATCCTACCCCTTACACCCCAGGTGGGGTTACACGCCTATGAAGATAAAGTCACCCTGGTGGAAGACCGGGATGTCTGTGGGTGGGATCCGGACTCCACATCCACTACGGTGACGCTACAGCGTGACGGCTGGACCAAATTTAAACGGGTGTTGAGCGGCGAGCTCGATGGACACCTCATCCACATAGACAATGCCATCTACGTATACCGTACCTCCCTCTTCGCCCGTGTGGGACGTTACCAAGATCCTACGCGAAGCTTCACCCTAGACCCCATCTGTGGTCAGCCTTGGAGAAAGTAGTGCCTATTGTGGACCAGCTGTTTACACCGGACGAACGATCATCAGACGAGTTGGGGTGGGCTCGTGCTATGGAGGACGCGCTGGCTGAACCCCATGAACAACTGTCTAGTCATGAACCCGACGACGACGAGGCTATAGACTATCCGGCTGAACTGAGTCAACACAACGGTGGTAGAAACTTGTTATAAATAAACCATACTCTCCGGGTCCATCATCATTGTGTCACCATGAAGCGCTGGGAGAAGGTGTTGGATAACTTATACTACAGTCCCGACAGTCCGGCGACCTATAGTGCATTGTCGGCTCTCTATCGAGCGGCCAAACCCCAGGGGATACAACGTGCCCAAGTCCGAGATTGGTTAAGAAAACAAGACACCTATACCTTACATCGATCTGTCCGTCGCCATTTTTTTCTACGGAACCGGGTCATCGTGGGAGGAATAGATGCCCAGTGGCAAGCGGATTTGGTCGATATGAGCGCCTTTGCCAAACACAACGATGGGAATCAGTATATCTTGACGTGCATCGATATCCTATCCAAGTATGCGTGGGTGGTACCCATCCGGACGAAAACGGGGGCGAATCTCATAGCGGCGTTCAAAGACATCTTCAAGACGGGGCGCAAACCTTTGTATTTGCAAACCGACGAAGGCACGGAATTCCTCAACAGACCGTTCCAAGCCTTTCTGAAAGCCCAGAAGGTGTTTTTCTTCCATACGTACAACGAGACCAAGGCATCCGTGGTGGAAAGGTTCAACAGGACATTTAAAGGTCGCATGTATAAATATTTCACCTATAAGAATACAAGGCGCTACATCGATGTTCTCCAGAAACTTGTGAGTGGTTACAATCGAGCCTATCACCGGAGTATAGAGAGAGCCCCCATTACCGTGACCCAACGCAATGAAGCCCAAGTCCGGCGTGTCTTGTACCCCATACAATCGCAACGAGCACCGAAGGAGATGTTCAAGATCGGGGACCCTGTACGGATCAGTAAAGTCAAGGGCAAGTTCGAGAAAAGTTGGAGCGATGAGCACTTCCTGATTAAACGGCGCCTACCCCGACAGCGGCGAGTCTATGAACTGGAAGATCTCCAAGGGGAACCGTTGCTAGGCACGTTTTACGAGATGGAATTACAGCCTGTCGTAAAATCACAGCAAGACTACTACACGGTGGAGCAGATTTTGAAAACGGAACGTCGACGTGGCAAACTGTTTCATTTCGTGAAATGGCAAGGCTGGCCCAGTTCCTTCAATTCCTGGGTCGCTGCCAACCAGGTGAAACGACAAAAAAGCCAGACACCACTACCGTCCTCCTTCATTCCACGTCCAACCATGAACACGGTGCATCCGTCTCTGAACACAGCGTCTTCCAAAACGCGCAAAGTGCAAGTAGGCTTTGGTGTACTAGTGCTAACCCTGCTGAGTGTGTTGTACAGAGGTGTGTTTTACGACGTAGCCTATGTCAGCACGTTACTTAACCAACTGAGAACACCAGCCATCGGTGAAACCAGTCTACAGAGAGCACCAGTCGTATCCAGCCCAGTCACCACCACCACCACCACACCTCGTGTACAAGCCACAACGAGTGTAAGCTCCACACTTACACCAAGAACACCCACTACGTCTGAAGACCCACCGGATTTCATACCTCACAGTGAACCGACAACGACGACGACCCACGTTGTACCCATCACCACAATCATCATCCCTGAACGTGAACAGACAACGACAACCGACGTTGTGCCCACCACCACCACTCCAGTTCACTCGTACCAAATTTACAAGAGCGGGTTACCACGACAGCGGATACATCTCCAACCATGGACCCTCGGTGGCAGCATCCCTTCACCTGCGTCATCGCAGGACCGACGAGCTCCGGCAAAACGCACTTCGTCAGGAAGCTCCTTCAACACGCCGACAGCATGATCACTCCACCCATTGCCAGAGTCGTGTGGTGTTACGGAGAATGGCAGGAAGCGTATGCAGCAATGCCCCACATCACGTTCGTGGAAGGCCTACCCAACCTGGCCGATTTGGAGCCCGACACCTTGGTGGTTCTGGATGATCTCATGGCGGAGACGGATGCACGGGTCACCCAACTCTTTACCAAAGGCAGCCATCATCGACGGCTCAGCATCATCTACATTGTGCAGAATCTGTTCAGTAAAAACAAAGAACATCGGAACATCAGCTTAAATGCCCACTACATGGTGGTCTTCAAAAGCCCGAGAGATACCACTCAACTGCTGCACCTGGCGAGACAGATGTATCCCGGCCGCACACCGTTTGCATTGGAAGCCTTTAAAGATGCCACAACCCCTCAGCACGAGTATATGCTCTTCGACCTGAAGCAAACCACCCCCGACCACCTTCGACTACGGACCGGCATCTTTCCCGGAGAGACTCACCACGTGTACATGCAAAAATAATGTAAACACACCTACAGTGGCTCCCGCAGCTGGGGTATGTGTGTGTTTTGATGATGGGGATAATAAAAAAGAATGAATACCACAGCAGGGTTGTGTTCTCTGAAGTAGATAAAAAGAGCAGAGTTGTGGGTTCTAGCATTAGTTGTACAGGATGTCTGCGCGAGTACGGAAGCACGCTCCCACGCTCCGTGTATTGAAGACGGCCCCACCCGAGTTAGTCCGAACCATTGTACGCGGTGCGGGCCCTGCTCTCGTGTGCTGTCTGTGCGAGATTGGACTCAATATCTTAAAAGGCAACGTACCACTGACTCCGGCTCAGAAGACCAAGTTGGCCAAGCATAAGACAGATCTAAGAACCTTAGTCCAGAAGCGAGTGTCTCAAACACAAAAGAAAAAGGTGTTACAGAAAGGTGGATTTCTCGGGGCCATCTTAGCACCGTTGGCCGCTTCCGTGTTGGGTCCAGTATTGGGTGAACTCTTCGGCCGACAATGAACCACACGAAAAAAATGGTCCTCGTCGAACCTCGGCTCCTTCAAAACCTCCAATCGCCCTACCCTGTCCCTTCTACGGTGAAGACGATAAACACCCTCGATGGAGAGATGCAACAGATCTTACAGAGACCGGGGTTAAGCGATAGTGAGAAAGTACAACGGTACAA
>JAVTVY010006722.1:0-38420 GCA_036873755.1 Hanleya hanleyi | reverse complement strand
TTCACCGTCGCGAGCTGCGCTCGTTATAAGTCTTCCTTGCGATGGTTTCAGGTATTTTTTTTCGACCCTGCCCGCTCCAAGGTCACGCCCGATGGAGTCACACTCCCGAGGTATGTCACATACCCCACCCGTCGAGAGCCCCAGGCTGTCACGTGACAAAGTACCTCCTTAAATTTTACCCTGGGGAACAAATAAGTAGGTCAATGCGACTTTAAATCAGTAATATGTACTACTCAGCAGCCCTAGAATACTCTCATCATCAAACCGTGACGGGTATATAGTTCATGTAAGAGGAGATACCGCTTTTCAGCGTGACTTCAAATGTTAGCATATGGAACAATGGCCGACCACTTCCCCATTTGCTACTATTGGAAACCCCGTAAATTCACGTCACTTCGTCTTACATGAACTATATACCCGTCAATGCCCCGTGACGGTTCTCACCCAAGTCACCCAAGAGGAGCAGACATCAGAGCCCTAAGCTATGGCAGGATTTCATTGACAGGGTTTATACACTTTGAAGCTTCCAATTTTCAAGTCCTTCCCATGCAAGGTCTTTTTAGGATAATAGTTCCTGTTTTCAAGGCATATGACTTCCAGTGTCGTTGAAGCTATACAGGTAAAGGAGATGGTATTGTAAGGCGGGGTTTTTGCCCACAGCAAGTCGACTCGTAGGAATGTACATTTCTTCTCTCCATCTGTCAATCACAATACAATGTACGAACTTGTCGTCGTCGGCAACTGTCAATCAACGGACTGAATGTTACGCTTCACATTTGGGACGAACCATGATAGCTTCACGTATGTTTGGTACGTTTGACTATAGCTCGTAATGTCCACACGGTATCGTGTCATCGGTAAACAATATTTATTTTACTTTAATTGGTTCATAATGAAAGCCTAAAATCTTATTTCAGATATACTGAATGCAATTTATTTTTACAAAAAAAAGAGAAAGATTGAAATAACTTGTCGACGTCACACATGCTGCCCTCCTGGGATTCGAACTCGGTAAAAGGAAATTTCGAGGCGTTTGTGATCCAACGTGCGTATCCACTACACCACGACATGCGAACAACTGTAACAGGCTATTTTGTCACTTTAATCTACTTACGAAAACTTCAAACGTTATGAATCATAACTTTTCATTTTTTAGTATGAAGGACTCCTTGGACCAAAAAGATCTTCCAGCAGCGGGAATATAATGTTACCACACAACACCAGGTTAAATGGCGTTCTGGTCCAAGGGGTCCTTCGCGTCTGAATGCGTGTCTGAAGGACTCGATTTAGACCATTTTTTCACGAAATAGCACAAGCTGTGGATTTGAGTTTCATGTGATAATTATAATCATAACGCAATCGCACTAAAACTTTCACATATTGTGTACTCATATTTTCTCTTGCCGTTACATTAAACATAAGTATTTTTAGGACATTTTATTTCTTAGATTTCAACCGCACCACGTATAGGCCAAAATCCCGCCTTATCGTACCATCACCTTTTCTTAATTGTTTTACTCAAACGCGAGTACATTCTACAAATATGTTGTTCATACATTAGTCTTTCGAATATACCTGGAAATTCTACATGGATGATTAAATAAGAATATGCTATGATGGGGTTAATTTTGCCATCCGAAGGTAAAGGACAGTACAACTTTGGGCTACAACTTCACCATTGGATTGACAAACAATGGACAGGAATTCCCACTTTCAAGTTCTTCAACACAATTTTCTATTTTTCAACGCCTTGAATTCTAAATTGTCATTTTAAAGGCTTTCCAAGGTAGAGTACGAACTTGGCTTCGAAGAAAGCATGGACGCCAAGGTGGGCGAGACGTTGAAGGCCAAAGTAAAATGTTCACGACAGAGAGTATTCGAAAGCAGAAGCCGCAATTTTAGCCAATAGCATTATTGTGGATGAGGTTGTTAATACCCACATCGAAGCAATAAGGCCACCAGTCAGGATAACTAAAAAGAGGGCATACATCTACCTGCGACCCCGCATGAAACAATCTATTAAAATAATAGCTTGTTTTCACTGGAAATAATATGAGGATATGGCGTTGCCAGGCTTCGAAAAATACGGCAACAATATGCAAGGAGATATTTAAGGATATGTTGCCCTTACAGTATCCTGGATTGCCCGAGGATAATGCCATATTATGTAAACGGAGAGAGAGAGACAGAATAAAGGTAACGTCGCGTTCAGCAATATTTCAGCTGTATAGCGTCGATCAAACAAAATTCTAAGTATTCCAACAGAAAAAGTGAATAGTGCAACAAACCAGGAGTAATTAACACAGCACACCGAAAACATTCTCTCGAATAACCTAAAACAGTCCTTGTGCCAGACCAAGAATTGCGGGGTTGCGAGTGATTTTGTGGATAGAAGTCGGATATGGACTTCCGATATTATGTGAACACACACATAGAGGCTCCCCCAGTTGAGGTGTGATGTGTGGAGGGGATAATAAAATGTGGAATACATAATATGCTTGTTGATCTCTCTTTTCTGTGTCTCTTGCATTAAGACCATATAAAACAACGGGGTCATTATGTAAAGGATGAAGATTTTTAGGCGCTATCGAGATTCGATCCGGAGTTATCTTATATATGCCACACCAGCGCTCTACCGACTGAGCTAAAGGGAAATTCCCACTAGCTGTAAGCTAGTATAAGCACTGGTACAAGTGCCTCACGTTACACTCCTCCCCGTCTAAATCCTCTCCCTTCTCACATCAAACCAGTTTATCTGGTCCAGAGCCCCACGCTCCATGAACCAGTGGTCACAGTACCAAAGGACAAGGAAACTTATTGATGTAGATGCATCAATGCCGGCGGAAACGTTTGTAGCTTATAATATGCGTATTACAAGCCGAATACAGGGCACGATGCACCATTATGGTTAAAAAAAACATCGATTTGTTTGTTTTCATTAAAGGTTTGACTAATGTAGTTCGCGCAAGGACTCATCTGGAAAGTGGGGGGTTAGCCGGAAGTTAACTGCTTGCTGGCAAAATGTGCACATGAACTGCATGCCCAACTAGGACTTTGAAAGTAATGTTCTCTGGTGACTTCATATAGCCTGATGTAAGAGTTCGCGCTGTGGCGTTATATGGGACCCATCATCAAGCTAGTATTTCTTTATTGATGTGTGTCATTGTAAATTAAGCCTAGATCGACTTTCTCTACACATCAATCCGATCCGCGTGTTTTACTGTTTCGAGTTTTTAGTAACTCGCAGTTCAATCTCAAACATTTTGCTGTAGACGTACAGGTGAATAACTTGATCATGTATGGTCATCGATTTGGTCTCTCAGCCATAATACAATAGTACTAAAGGACATTTATTCGATGAATTCATTATAACAGAATTAATATTAATGTGTTAACCACGAACGGGTGATACAATCGTGTCGTTTTACGATATGAAACTAGTTGGATCACTCCACGGCACGTCTGTGAAGTATGGCTCGAGAAAACACCTGTTACTCGTCCAATATCAAGATGGCCACTCCCATGTTTACTGAATTCAGATATCCGGCGGCGCTGCGCCGCCGGAAATGAAGATTTTTAGGCGCTATCGGGATTCTATCCGGAGTTCTCTTACTTGCCATACCAGCGCTCTACCGACTGAGCTAAAGGGAAATTCCCATCAGCTGTGAGCTAGTATAAGCACTGGTACACGTGCCTCCCGTTACAATTATAAGTGCTTGTGATTTGTGCATATGGGATATTATCCCCCAGCATATGGCGTCACTGTGTTAAGGTTGGTGTCGAGGGCGTCTCTTATAACTGATCCTCAAACTGGTACAAACCCGTGTTTAAATGTAGCTTTTCCCTTCCTATGGCAAGATATTTGTCTCTCCTGACACTGTACACCACAAGAGCTTCAATATGTTACCAACCACGCCACGTTTGGACCAAGTAGAGATTTAGACCTTTATTGAAGACTCACTGCACTGAATATCCACTTACAGTTTGGGATGCAGATTGGTTACTTGCAACAAAGTATCCAAACCCATGTTCCAAAATTGTAACAAATGTGACAGATGGCTCTCGCGAGCCACTCATTGTTTGGGCCGTGGATTGATCACTCGCTCCCACAAAGGCATCTAATCCCAAGTACACATCCGAGCGAGTTTGTGCTTTTCCTACTAAATCATGGTGTGCGCATGCGTACTGTGATCGCCACACCATGACCAGGAGACTGTGTGACTTTACACAACAATAACTCTCCATCATGCATGTTTCATTTGAACTCAGGATGGCTCAAATATCGTTCAAACAAGCCTCTGCACATCCGTAAATGCCCTTTCTCTGCGCTTCATCCAATACTGATGAGGTCACTTCCGGCAAAAAACACCCCAATCGTTGTCTACATCACGAGCGCTCCGCACCCTGCACTGGAACCCTGAATGGCCCATCTACCACTCACGCACGCCGGTGCATACCTCATGCCATCTTTATCTACTACTCGTCGACTGCGCATGCACACCGCAACGTCATTCCCGGTAAAACCCGCCCCAATCTTAGTGTCTCTCACGAGAGCTTCACGACAATACCATGCACTCTACAATTGGATCAAACATAGCCATCTATCGCCCAAAATGTCCCAAACAGGCATCCCTATAGCGACTGCGAATGCATGGATGTCCGCCATTCTTAAGCCCCGATTCACATGTACGTGCACACCTAGTCGAGTGACTTATTTACATTTACATTTGTGACAAAAGTATTATCTTTTGCCTGCTGATTTGTGATTGTTCCAGGACCCAGAAAATCTATGGCTGCAAGCTGATCTCTGCATGGGGTGGGCTTTATTTGGAATGGGGGGGAGAATAAAAGCTGACCTAAACCAACCGCCTACCCTTTGTAAGCCTTTCTATTTCATATGGTGAACACTTTTACATGAAAGGTACATGATACTGATGTTCAGTAAATGTACCGTGACAATATTACAGAGAGGCCAGCTTTGATGAGTTCAAAATGGTTACAAAATTGGGAATTATTGTTGGACATTTTCATCAGTTTAACACATTTTTTAACCGAGATACAATAAACAGCTATCTATCTCTTATATTTTGTGATGTTAATACATCACACTCAATTACTTCACTTTATCAGCTATCTATCTCTTATATTTGTGATATTAATACATCATACTCAATTACTTCACTCTATCAGCTGTCATGACCTTTTAATGACTAAATAATGTTTTATTCACCACACACTCAGTTTACGTACAGTGTATTGGTACATGTAAACATTCAGACAGAAATTGTGAAATCTTTAAACAACGCACTGCCTAGATTATCTCTGCAGTCAGCTACATGTACCCTGGTGTACCCTTTGCCCTACGGGCTATAGGGGACAGGGGCGTGCGCATGCGTAGGATGACGTCACTTCTGAGCTCTGCGCTCCAAGAGCTCCGTGCTCCAAGAGCTCCGGTCCAAGAGCTCCACCCTATGAGAGCTACAACCACCACCGGGCGATGACGGGCGTCAACGCCTGGTGGTGGTGGTGGTGGTGGTGTGTACATATAGTATTATCAGTCCATATTTATTGGTCGACTAATCAAAATTTTGCTACCACTCGTACTGATGACATCACCAATGACGTCGCAGATGACATGGGAATCATTCAAGTCATGGTCTACACCACGAGAGCTTCAAGATGACACCCTACACTCCATCTTTGGATAAGATATAGAACCTCAGTCTCTCAAATATATCCCTGCGGACCTCACTAATGACCACTTTACTTACTACACCTCAAATGTGCAAACAAGTGTTTGAGGACATGCTTCCGTTGCAGTATCCTGGCCTGCCCGACGACGCTTAGGCCAAAAGCGATTCTGGAAGAAGATTAAACTTTCTCAAACGATGGCTTCTAATTGGACAAGAGCCTACTTGAATTGTAAACATACTCAACGCGGTTCCTCCTGCATGGGTATGATGTACTGGGGCTAATAACATAATTGACCTGTCATCCTTGTTGTTGTTGTTGTTGTTCTCTCATCTGTCTACATCATGGCGTCAAGGCGTTATGCTAGGGCGTTATGGCGTTAAGATAAAGCATTAAGGTGTTAACATAGGCGTTGCGACGTTGGTCCACCGCGACTCCAAGTTGACATAAAAAATTTGCATATGACCTCTGTGACGTCACTTCCGGATACGCTGTACCGGTAACTCTACCAGATAGCCAGAGCAAACATGGTCACCTCTCTTCAAACGCGCTTGTTAGCACCTCCGAAACTCCCCTTTCTCTACTACTCCCAAGTGATCTATAAATAGGACAAGGGTTTCCCGAAAATTTCTCTAAAACTGAACCCTGATAGTTTTTGCTTTCTGTACTACTAAACTGGATTACTTCCCTTGAATTTTATTTACCCGAAATTAACTACACTATCTCAACAATAACAACATTCTCATTTATATGACTCCACGTGACCAGTAAAAGGGTGTGAGTCGGGAGTGGGATTCCAACCCACGCTCACATGTGCAGACCAGTATAGCCATACCCCGGAGAAGACAATTTCATAGGTCTTGAGACGGCCGCCTTAGACCACTCGGCCATCCTGCCCAACGCTGGTTATCGTGGTAATAATGATAGTGCTATATTTGTACAATGGTTTTACAACATGGCGAAGAATAACGAAAAAGTTGTGTGTCAGAAGTGGGATTGGAACCCAAGTCCCACATATGTGGACCAGCACTTAAATCTGGCGCCTAAGACCACTCGGCCATTCTGACCAGCTTTGATTATGATGGACATATGATGGACATAATGAGCTTTTACATGTTGCGGTGTGTACGCCGCGAATGCCCTTATGGCTGCACTGATTGGTTACTTCCCCAGCCTGCCGATTGAATGATCTATGCGCGTTAAGGCGTTAGGATAGGGCGTTAAGATAAGGCGTTGAGACGGGCGTTAAGGCGTTGAGACGGGCGTTAAGGCGTACATATAGGGCGTTAAGGCGTAACAACGGGCGTTGACGGGAGTCACTGCATTTCGATGAATTAGTGACAATTCCATGGAATATCTAGAAAATCAGAGCTTCTGAGCTATTTCACCAGGGCGTTGAAGCGTTAAGCTTGGACTTGGCGGGTGTTAGTACAAGATGACACCTCACACGACGCATTCGGCCCTCGGATGGGTGAGAGAGTGAGTGAGTGAATAGAATTTAACGTCGCTTTCAACAATATTTCAGCTATATCACGACGAACCAACTAAGCACCACCCAGCCCAGTTGTGTTCCTGCTACTTCAAAGAAGAAATCTTTGAAGCAGCATGGAATCAGACACCCTCCATCCATCCTATAAAACACGGAAGACAGCGCACAAGACACAGACAGGACGCTTACATGCTATAATAAAGACAAGATAGGTCCATTACTACCCCAAACACTTTCCTTCACACCCTCAAAATGCCCACTTTGGGTACTACTCCTATTGATGACGTCACCAATGACATCACAGATGGCATGGACATCCCTCAAGTCGTGGTCTACACCATGAGAGCTTCACTTTGACACATCACATGACGCATTCGGACCACGGATGGTCCATCTATATCCCAAACACCTTCCTTCACACCCCCAAATTCCCACTTTGGGTACTACTCATACTGATGACGTCAGCAATGACGTCCCAGATGACATGGACATCCCTCCAGTCGTGGTCTACACCACGAGAGCTTCAGTTTGACACCCCACACGACGCATTCGGACCACGGATGGTCCCTCAAACACACCCCACACACCCCCAAAATTCCTGCTTTCTATACTACTCGTTTCCTCTTTTTCACCATACCGCCTGAAAAATGTTACTATTTTGAACTCTTAATTACATTTGCTGAGTACACAGCTTGTTACAGTTGGAAAAGTCAAACGTCAAAAACACGTCACTGTGACGTCAAACTTGTGATTTTTTTTTGCAGCCACAGATTTTTCAAGGTAGTGACCCTAGGGGATCCTTTGGTGAAAAAATCACGCTTTTGTCACTTACGTACATATAATTTCACTAAGCCACCTCACTAACCTGTGTAAATTCGATTTTGACGGTTAAACGGGCAGACTTGGCCAAGTTTTAATGTCTTCGTCCGTTTCTAGTTTCCAGGTCTTCGTTCGCTCCTACACTAGCGTAGGAACGAACGAAGATATGAAAACTTGGCTAGGGCAGACCCTACATTCAATAGATATGTGTATTAAATGTCACGTAGGGGCTGCATGTCGGACTAGCCATTCTGGCTCTTTTGATCTAATGACCTCAAGAAGAATCGGGTTCCTCTTTGCCCCGTGAGTAAGGTATACTCAAAGTTTGGTACCAATCCATGTCTTGGGACTGGAGATTTCGCATGGAAAACAATGGAAAACTACCGAACAGATAAACGGAACTATCGCATTGTAGGACCTCGTCTTCGACGGGCATATAAAACAGAAAGTGGTCCATCCCACTTTATTGCAGGAGAGAGTCGTCGATAATAATATTCTAGTTTTGATTGTGAGTTTCCCAGTATGTACAATAGAGTCGTTGAAGGTTTTGGATGCATCCATGAAGGTAAAATTTCATGGGATTTATTGTCGAAGGCTTCTATTATCACTTCTGATGGGAGAATTGCAGCATTGGTTATGCTCGTTGTAGTCAGTTTTGTTTCTGGGGAATTAATTACACGCACTGCAAGAGATAAATCTTTTCTGTCACTTTTCCAATGCCACTGGTAACTGTGATGTCTGTAGAAATCTGGATTTATTGCTTGGACCCTTGTTTGTAGAATGAGGCTAACACTCCAGAACCTAACGTTGTTGGGGACCCATGTCAACCATCATGTTAAACCATCATGTTAAACGGTGTTATTAGGGTTTGGTATGGTGGCCGATAAGGGACATCGCTAGGTATGTGGTTTGGTAACACGAAGGCAGGATGCGAAGCGCGAAGGCAGGATGCGAAGCGCGAAGTCCAAACACGAAGGCAGGATGCGAAGTGCGAAGGCAGGATGCGAAGTGCGAAGGCAGGATGCGAAGTGCGAAGTCCAAAACACGAAGGCAGGATGCGAAGTGCGAAGGCAGGATGCGAAGCGCGAAGGCAGGAAGTCCAAACACGACTTCGCGCTTCGCATCCTGCCTTCGTGTTTGAACTTCGCGCTTCGCATCCTGCCTTCGTGTTTGAACTTCGCGCTTCGCATCCTGCCTTCGTGTTTGAACTTCGCGCTTCGCATCCTGCCTTCGCGCTTCGCATCCTGCCTTCGTGTTTGAACTTCGCGCTTCGCATCCTGCCTTCGCGCTTCGCATCCTGCCTTCGTGTTTGGACTTCGCGCTTCGCATCCTGCCTTCGTGTTATAAAACCACATACCTGAAACAATGCAGCGATGTCGCTTATCGGCCACCATAGTTTGGCATACGATGTCATCGCCAGATATGTGATACGTCGAGATTCGGAAGACCTGTGTTCCCATTGTTTCTCTATTTTGGTTTGAGCAAATCACTTCTCTGTTTTTGTCAATTACCGGTAATGGTTTCACACCAACTTACAGGTTGTTGTAGTGTTACCATCACCACTAACATCTGTTTGAAATGGAGTCAAACCCAGAGTCGACGGTTTGACAAGTGTCAAAGAGACGTGAATGGTTCATCCTCGCAAGCCAGTGTATCGAGTGTGTCCATTTTAATTAGTCGTCTACTTTGGAGCTTGTCAAAAATCAATAGTTTACTCTGCATAAATTTTCTTTTTTTGAAGCTTGTGTAACAAACTGAACTCTATACAATGACCACCATTATTCCGTAATATCGATAATATATCACGCTTGAAACAACTTTTCAATTATCTTGATACAAAACTCCACTACAGTTGTACCGGACCTCAATTACATGGGAAGACGTCAAAATGTATTCATGCTCATTGGCACAAAGGCCATTGATGAAGCATAAAGTAATAACAGGCGGTCCGTGGGAGTGTCGCCTATATTCAATGCCCAGTGAATTTGCCGAATGATGAACCGCACAACCTCTATGACCGTAAACGGCATTGTTGACCGTTATGCTATACATTACGACAGTAGTATAGAAAGGCTATTTAATGCTTCATTGACCTACTTATTTGTTCCCCCGGGTAAAATTTAAGGGGGAACTTTGTGAGGCTCTCTACGGGTGGGGTATGTGGCAGAGCTCTTGGTGGGACCTTTTCAACATCCGGAAAGTACACATAAACTGATGACGTCATCACGATGGCGCCACCAGCTCAAGAGACCAAAAACTACCTCCAACACAGAAGAGTTCCACGCTGCATGGTTCCATTGGACCGAGTGAGGCTTTCTTCAGTCATGTCATGGGTGTTTTCACAGAATAAATAAATAAATAAATAAATAAATAAATAAATAAATAAATAAACAAATAAATAAACAATAAATAAATAAAAAGCGGAACACGGACTCGTACAATATACAATATACGGGGAAATGCCTGTATGGGTATATCCCCATATAGCTCCATACTGGTTATATGGGGGGAGGGGTGGTCAATTTTTTCGTGGGCTTTACTATGGCTTATGGGGTCTTGTTTTTCACGTCTCGCCGAGAAAAACACAATGGGAGTGGTCCCGGAGCGAATCGGTGAAATTTTTGGGAAAGTCACCGAGGTCTGTATATAGGCTCATACTGGCTATATGGGGGAGGGGTGGTCAACTTTTTTTGTGTGCTTTACTATGGGTTGTGGGGTCTCGTTTTTCTCGTCTCGCCGAGAAAAACACAATGGGAGGGGTCCCGGAGCGAATCGGTGAAATTTTTGGGAAAAGTCACCGAGGTCTGTATATAGGCTCATTTTGTGCTAGCTAAATAATATATAGCCCTCACGAGTATGAGGGCTATAGGTCGGCCCCAGTCACCTCCAGCGAGGGTTTTAGATAATTTTATTACGAATCACCCACCTCTGAAACTGCCGTACATCTAATCTCTATCCCCTCCTGCGCACTATTTTAAAATCTTGCGCACTATTGTGAAATAGTAACGAATATATCGCCGTCTGAATTTTCCAGTCGACGACTTTCACTTCGCGCGCCATGTTCAATTGCAAATGGCCCATATACACATATAGCGTGACGTCACCAACATGGCGTGTAAAGAGTTGAAGTTTTCGACTGGAAAATTCAGACGGCGATATATGCGTCACTATTTCACAATAGTGCGCAAGATTTTAAAATAGTGCGCAGGAGGGGGTAAAGATTAGATGTACGGAAGTTTCAGAGGTGGGTGATTCGTAATAAAATTATCTAAAACCCTCGCTGGAGGTGACTGGGGCCGACCTATAGCCCTCATACTCGGGAGGGCTATATATTATTTAGCTAATATAGTCCATACTGGCTATATGGGGGGGAGGGGTGGTCAATTTTTTTTGTGGGCTTTACTATGGGTTGTGGTGTCTCGTTTTTCACGTCTTGTCATTTAGAACACAACGGGAAGGGTTTCGAAGCGAAGCGGTGAAATTTTTGGAAAAGTACCGGGTAGGTGTGGATAGGCCCATATAGCTCCATACTGGCTATATGGGAGTATAGGTTCAACCTGGGAAATTCACATACGTTCATTGTGATATGGGTTGTTTGGATTTGTTTTTCACGTCTCGTCATTTAGAACACGATGGGAAGGGTTTCGAAGCGAAACGGTGAAATTTTTGGAAAAAGCTCACTGAGGCCTGGGTAAGCCCGTAGGCCTATACTGCATGGCTATGGGGTATAGGCCCATACGGGGTGGACGTTTTGGGGTCTAGGTGAGCCCCTAATGATCCTATGGTGTCGCATGAGGTCTTATTTTGAAGCTCTCGTGGAGGAGCATCCGACTGGACTAATAGTTCGTCCGTTTTCAATATTCTGCGCATGCGCAGTCTGGCCCGTATTATAGAAAGCAGGCATTTTGGGGGTATGTGGGTGTGTGTTTGGGGTAGAGATGGGCCGCTATGGGTCCGAATGGGTCGTGGAAGGTGTCAAAGTGAAGTTTGTGTGGGGTAGAGTCAGAATGGCGTGTTTTTAAATGCAAGTCGCGTCAATCTGCGCATGCGTAGTTGGTTGTAGTAAGTAAAGTGGCCATTTTGGGGCAGTGCAGGAAGGTATTTGGTGTCGAGATGGACCATCCTTGGTCCGAATGCGTCCTGGGAGGTGTCATTTTGTAGCTCTCGGGGTGTACATCTCCATTTTAGGGATGTTCGCTTCATCTGTGACGTCATCAGTACGAGTAGTAGCGAAAGTGGGCATTTTAGGGAAGTGCAGGAAGGTATTTTGGGTAGAGAGGGACCATCCTTGGTCCGATTGTGTGGTGGGAGAGGTCATTTTGTAGCTCTCGTGGTGTAGACCCCGATTTGAGGGATGTTCGCGTCATCTGTGACGTCATCGGTTACGTCATCAGTACGAGTAGTAGCGAAAGTGGGCATTTTAGGGAAGTGCAGGAAGGTTTTTTGGGTAGAGAGGGACCATCATTGGTCCGATTGTGTCGTGGGAGGTGTCATTTTGTAGCTCTCGGGGTGTAGACCCCGATTTGAGGGATGTTCGCGTCATCTGTGACGTCATCAGTAGGAGTAGTAGCGAAAGTGGACAATTTGTGGCAGTGCAGGAAGGTATTTGGGGTAGAGAGGGACCATCGTTGGTCCGAATGCGTCCTGGGAGGTGTCATTTTGTAGCTCTCGGGGTGTACATCCCGATTTGAGGGATGTTCGCGTCATCTGTGACGTCATCAGTAGGCGTAGTAGCGAAAGAGGACATTTTGGGGCAGCGAAGGAAGGTATTTGGGGTAGAGAGGGACCATCCTTGGTCCGATTGTGTCGTGGGAGGTGTCATTTTGTAGCTCTCGGGGTGTAGACCTCGATTTGAGGGATGTTTGCGTCATCTGTGACGTCATCGGTACGAGTAGTAGCGAAAGCGGGCATTTTGGGGCAGTGAAGGATGGATTAGTAGTATAAAAGCGCATTTCGAGCCCTATTGACCTTGCGGCGCAATGCGCAATGTGTGTATGTGTGTGTGCGTGTACGCGGGTGTAGGTGTGTGTGTGTGTGTATGCGTGTGTGTGTGTGTGTGTGTGTGTGTGTGTGTATGCAAGTGTGTGTGTGTGCGTCTGTGTTTGTGTGTATGCGTCTGTGTATGTACGCACCACCACACACTACCATCACCACCACCACATACCACCACACACGACTACCACCACCAACACACACCACCACACACCACCACACACACAACACACCACCACCACCACCACCACCACCGGGCGTTGACGAGCATACCATCAAACATTGGTCAAATAGAGCTATACCGCCAAACACTGGTCAGACAGGGCTGTAACACCAAACACTGGTCAGACAGGGCTATACTACCAAACACTGGTCAAACAGGGATATACCAACAAACACTGGTCAAACAGGGCTATGCCATCAAACACTGGTCAAAGAGGGATATACCAGCAAACACTGGTCAAAGAGGGCTATACAACCAAACACTGGTCAAACAGGGCTATACGGTCAAACACTGGTCAAACAGGGTTATACTACCAAACACTGGTGAAACAGGGCTATGCCACCAAACACTGGTCAAACAGGGCTATACCACCAAACACTGGCCAAACAGGGCTATACAACCAAACACTGGTCAAACAGGGCTATACCACCAAACACTGGTCAAACAGGGCTACACCAGCAAACACTGGTCAAACAGGAAAGAGGGAGGAGAAATATTAGACCTGCCTCACTAACTGTATTGTAGATGTATTGGTAATAAGAATTTTGAGTATCTCTGATGAACCATATTGAACGGAAGTGACCTTTGACCCATGCGCACCATTATTATCCGGTATTCTGCAAGGGCATTTGGACACCTGTTGACCTCAATAATTTGCATATGACCTCTGTGAGGTCACTTTCGCTTCCGTTCACGTGACCGCCCCTGCGCGCGCTGACAAAACATACCGGATAAAGATTGCGCGCGCAGAGGCCAAAGGTCAGTTCCGGTCACGTGAACGGAAGCGAAAGTGACCTCACAGAGGTCATATGCAAATTATTGAGGTCAACAGGTGTCCAAATGCTCTTGGAGAATACCGAATAATAATGGTGCGCATGGGTCAAAGGTCACTTCCGTTCAATATGGTTCATCAGAGATACTCAAAATTCTTATTATCAATACATCTACAATACAGTTAGTGAGGCAGGTCTAATATTTCTCCTCACTCTTTCCTGTTTGACCAGTGTTTGCTGGTGTAGCCCTGTTTGACCAGTGTTTGGTGGTATAGCCCTGTTTGACCAGTGTTTGGTGGTATAGCCCCGTTTGACCAGTGTTTGTGGTATAGCCCTGTTTGACCAGTGTTTGGTGGTTTAGCCCTGTTTGACCAGTGTTTGGTAGTATAGCCCTGGTTGACCAGTGTTTGACCGTATAGCCCTGTTTGACCAGTGTTTGGTTGTATAGCCCTCTTTGACCAGTGTTTGCTGGTATATCCCTCTCTGACCAGTGTTTGATGGTATAGCCCTGTTTGACCAATGTTGGTTGGTATATCCCTGTTTGACCAGTGTTTGGTAGTATAGCCCTCTCTGACCAGTATTTGGTGTTACAGCCCTGTCTGACCAGTGTTTGGAGGTATAGCTCTGTTTGACCAATGTTGATGGTATGCCCGTCAACGCCCGGTGGTGGTGGTGGTGGTGGTGGTGGTGGTGGTGTGTTGTTTGTGGTGGTGGTGGTGGTGTGTGGTGGTGTGTGGAGGTGGTGGTGGTGGTGGTGGTAGTGTGTGGTGGTGCGTACATACATACACACACACAGACGCATACTCACACTTGCATACACACACGCACGCATACATACACACCAATACACACACTTGCATACACACACACGCACGCATACACACACGCACGCATACACACACACACACGCACAGAGACGCATGCACACATGCATACACAGCCACACACACGCATACACACACGCACACACACACACAGACGCATACACACACACACATACACGCAGACGCATACACACACATACACGCATACACACAAACACACGCATACACACACAGATGCCTAAACACACATGCATACACACAATATGACTGACTATTCACATGCAGGACATGAGAGCTTCTGGACCTAGGCCTGTGCACCACAGGTACGTGAGCATGCGAAAGATGACGTCACTTCCTAGCTCTCCGGTTCCGGTCACGTGACAGTAAACATGGAAGAACCCGGATGTAAGATGAGGACCCGGAAACCACAGTACCCGGATGGAAGACGGAGGAACTTTCTGAAATGATGGCTTCTGATTGGTCGATAGGACGGTCACCTCCTTTCTAACTATAAATACGGAAACACGCATGTTGGATGTACATTTCTCACAACCTGTACCAGACCCGATCAAATGGAAAAGCCAGCCAATTCCAAGGCAGACGAGCAATCGTTGAAGATTGACGAAAAGGTGCCGGTGTAGCAATAATGGTTGTCCCACAGTACAGGTTGTCCGGAGGACAACCTGTACTTGGCAGTGGTTGTCCTGACTGAAACTGGGTGTCCCCCGAAGGGGGACACCCAGTTTCATGTATCAGTTGTACATGTTGTAATGCATTATATATTATATTTGTGCCCGGACAACTATTCATGGGGGACAACCTGTCTTATTACAACAGTGGCAATATTAGTTGTCCCTCATGACGTGCTGTCCATCGTAATATCAGAAAATCTAGGTCACGATATAAAGGTGACAAATTTTCTGTAGCTCGGCAGCTGTCCCAAGTGGTCCAGAGGAAAGAGGCGCGGTAATATGGAGGAGCGGGTTTCCAGTATGTTGTGGGTTCGAATGCCATCTGCGCCACATTATTTTTTACTCGGATACATTTATCATGTGTTCCGTTCTAGCCTTTCTATGGATCATTTGTGGATTTATGACGGCAGGTGGACATTATATTTTGATGTTATATTTTTGTTACATATATTTTAATTATCCTATTGTTTAGTTCTATTTTGCAAATATATTTGGCGTATTATTCGTCAATTTCTTCCGGTCACAATCAACAGTGTTCCATTCTAGCCCCCCCCCCCCCCCCCCCACTCACCTCTCTTCACCTCATAGCATTTTATTTCTAGGCTGAGTGAAACGACACTTTCTGCAAGAACTATTTAGCCTTTAAGAAGGAAATCAGTAACGATGAATTGTTTAGTATACTGGATCCCCATTTCCCTGAATACCGATATGTTTAACCATTTCGGTTAGGAAGTAAAACTTGACAAGGTAATGCAATACTATTAACAATGGCCACTCTGATGGCGGCACATTGATTGAGTGTAGTTTTAAATCTATTTTAGCCAACTATCATTATAATGAATTTCCCCGTTATATTGCAAAAAAAAATATAATCAGAAGGATTAAAAAAAAAATTAAAATGCCACTTCAGAGGACCCTCATGACCGTGATTTCGAATTTACCCATGCTGCTCTGCATCTTTATGTGATTCAAATCCCAATCAAATCTGAAGTTAGGATTTGGGGGTTAGGGATAAATAACGTTTTCATAATACTAGTTCATCCCCTTACATACATTTGCACGTGACCGTTTACATATGTCCTTTGACATTTAGGCCCCCTCAATATTTTTCTTCCCCCTTGAACCTTACCACACCATACCCGTGGGTCAAGCTTCATCAGGAAATGTAGTAAAAATCCAAGATGGCTGCTGTGATGACGTCACAGTGACGTCATTTTCAAAAACGGCATTTTTGTGTGTCATTTTTTCACAATCACCGCATGATAAATTAGTAGTTGTGAAATCAAGTGGCCCCCAGTTTGAATTTAACCATTATTCTTTGCTCGCGGATCATGTAAATAGGCTCGTATTAATTAGTTTTTGAGATAAAATATCGAATAATTCGAAAAAAAATCGATAACTTCACTGTGACGTCATGATGGCGGCCATCTTGAATTATTTTGTATTCCTTTATAGAGTTTGACTCAAATATATGGTATGGGAAGTTTCAGCCCTCTACCCCACGAAAATAAATAGGGCGTCGAAATGCCCCAACTCTCCATCCTCAGGCGGGGTCGGCCTCCAAACCACCCAGACCTGATAGGGTTAAAACAATGCAATTATTAGCTACGCATACTATCATTGCCTTATTGGGCCGCTTCACTTGATGAGGCCTGATACTGGACAACTATTCCTAGGCGACGGACAACCCTTAATACGACTTAGTTATAATCGCGATAAAACCTGGACAACCACTTCTATCGTCGGACAACGTATCCCGGGATATAGTTGTCCATGGACAACCTACATTAGTATCAGTTGTCCCTGGACAACTCACAACAGTATATGTTGTCCATGGACAATCTGTCCCAGTAATGGTTGTCCGACGGACAACCACTGATCAAGACAACGTTCACCTTCACACCGGTTCCCGCTCGACTCCCCAAAAGAGTTACCAAAAGATACCCGCCCATAACTATGGAAATGATAGATGATTTATTCAGTGTGGGTTACAGCTCAACCAGAGGAGCGCCCAGAGATCTCCGCTACCATCGCCAGAGATGCCTGACCTGCCTTGAAGGTGTACCATTGGCGGGGTGTGATCTTTGCACGAGGAGAGAGGAGATTTTCCAGTGGGCGAAGTGAGAGCTTGCCACCAAAGGCCATTTTTTTCGACACTTTTACCCGAGCAGTAACATCCGGGTATTTGACCAACCGTTTACTATCATTAACCGGGCGTCGCTACAGCCCGTACTGCACCACGTGGACCAATTGGATGTATTGGGATGGGCCTATGAACAGCGCCCCAACTTCCAATGGGTCGTAGAGAGGGTGACCAATGTTACGTTCTTCTTGACCAAATTGCAGAATCTCCCATCGGGTGAATGTATTCATCCATGCACTGATAAATACTCAGAATGCGCAAACAACTATCTGAGGATATGTTGCCTCAACGGTATCCTGGCCTGCCCGACGATGATTACAACAAACGGTTCAGAGCGAACATGGCCGAAGATGGAACTTTCTGAAATGGAGACTTCTGATTGGACAAGAATACATCTAACGGACTGGAACGATTATGACAGATGCAAATTGTGGCCTCTGATTCGACAAGTCTTCTTGAATTGTAAACATACCCAACGCGGCTCCCCCAGCGTGGGTATGACGTTACATTGGGGAGAATAAACTATGAAAAAACTTGTTGTTGTTTTTGTTCGCTCATGTCTCATCCTTGTTGTTGTTGTTGTTGTTGTTGTTCTCTCTCCGGTCTGTTAAGGCGTAACGACGGACGTCACTGCATTTCGAAGAATTAGTGACAATTCCATGGAATATCTAGAAAATCAGAGCTTCTGAGCTATTTCACCAGGGCGTTGAAACATTGAGCTTGGTGTTGGCGGGCGTTGCTACAAGATGACATCTCACACGACGCATTCGGACCAAGGATGGTCCATCTCTACACCAAATACCTTCCTTCAATGTCTCAAAATACCCGCTTTCGCTACTACTCGTATTGATTACGTCGCCGATGACGTCACCGATGTCGTCACAGATGCTGCGGACATGCCTCAAATCGGGGTGTACACCCCGAGAGTTACAACATGACACCTCCCACGACGCATTCGGACCAAGGATGGTCCATCTCTACACCAAATACCATCCTACACTGCCCCAAAATGCCCACTTTCGCTACTACTCGTACTGATGACGTCACCAATGATGTCACAGATGCTGTGGACAGCCCTCAAATCGGGGTCTACACCCCGAAAGCTACAAGATGACACTTTCCTAGACACATTCGGACCAAAGATGGTCCATCTCTACCTTCGCTGCCCCAAAATGCCCACTTTCGCTACTACTCGTACTGATGACGTCAACGATGACGTCACAGATGCCGTGGACAGCCCTCAAATCGGGGTCTACACCCCGAGAGCTACAAAATGACACCTCCTAGGACGCATTCGGATCAAGGATGGTCCATCTCTACCCCAAATACCTTCCTGTACTGCCACAAAATGACCACTTTACTTACTACAACCAACTGTGCATGCGCGCAGATTAACGCGATTTGCACTTAAAACACGCCATTCTGACTCTACCCCACACAAGCTTCACTTTGACACCTTGCACGACCCATTCGCACCCACAGCGGTCCATCTCTACCCCAAGCACACCCCCACATAGCCCCCAAAATACCTGCTTTCTATACTACGGCCAGACTGCGCATGCGCAGACTATTGAAAACGGACGAACCATTAGTCTAGTCGGATGCTCCTCCACGAGAGCTTCAAAATAATACCTCATACGACACTATATGATCATTAGGGGCTCACCTAGACCCCAAAACGTACACCCCGTATGGACCTATACCCCATAGCCATGCAGTATAGGCCTATGGGCTTACCCAGGCCTCGGTGTACTTTTCCAAACATTTCACCGTTTCGCTCCGGGGCTCTTCCCATCTTGTTCTAAATGACGAGACGTGAAAAACAAGACCCCACAACCCATAGTAAAACCCACAAAAAAAATTGACCACCCCTGCCCCCATAAAGCCAGTATTGAGCTATATCGGCCTATATACAGGCCTATCCGGTACTTTTGCAAAAATTTCACCGCTTCGCTCCGGGACCCTTCCCATTGTGATTTTCTTGATGAGACGAGAAAAACGAGACCCCACAAGCCATAGTAAAGCCCCCGAAAAAATTGACCACGTACCCCTCCCCCCATATAGCCAGTATGGGACTATATGAGCCTATATACAGACCTACCCGGTACTTTTCCAAAAATTTCACCATTTCGCTCCGGATCCACGTCTTACCCACCCCGTCGGATGCTCCTTCAAGAATGCTTCACATTGATACCCCTTACGACTCTATAGCGCCAATAGTGGCCCACCAAGACCCCAAAACGTCTATTTCCATACCCTTTTCTCACAATTCCCTGTCTGCGCATGCGCAGAATGTTGACAACGGCCGAGACTCTAGCCCAGGCGGATGCTCCCTTACGACTGCTTCACAATGATACCTCATACGACTCCATAGGACCACTAGTGGTCCACCTAGACCCTAAAACGTCTATTTCCACACCCTTTTCCCATTAGTGGCCATTAGTGGCCCACCTAGACCGCAAAACGTCTATTTCCACACCATTTCCCCACAATTCCCTGTCTGTGCATGCGCAGAATGTGGAAAACGGACGGCACACTACTCCAGGCGGTTGCTCCCTCACATATGCTTCACATTGATACCTCATACGACACCATCGGCTCATCAGGGGCTCACCTAGACCCCAAAACGTCTATGTCCATACACTTTTCCCACAAGTCCCTGTCTGCGCATGCGCAGAATGTTGATAACGAACGACACACTAGCCCAGGGGGATGCTCCCTCACGACTGCTTCACATTGATACCTCATACGACTCCATAGGACCACTAGTGGTCCACCTAGACCCTAAAACGTCTATTTCCACACCCTTTTCCCACAATTCCCTGTCTGCGCATGCGCAGAATGTTGACAACGGACGAAACACTAGTCCAATCGGATGCCCCCTCACGTATGCTTCACATTGATACCTCATACGACTCCATCGGCTCATTAGTGGCTCAGCTAGATCCCAAAACGTCTATTTCCATACCCTTTGTCTATTGCGCATGCGCAGAATGACGATATTCCTACCCCACATCCACCCAGGCGGATGCCCCCTCACATATGCTTCACATTGATACCTCATACGACCCCATCGGTCCACTAAGGGCCCACCTAGACCCCAAAACGTCTATTTCCATACCCTTTGTCTACCGCGCATGCGCAGAATGACGATATTCCAACCCCACACCCACCCCATCGGATGCCCCCTCACATATGCTTCACATTGATATCTCACTCGACCCAATCGAACCATTAGTGGCCCACCTAGACCCCAAAACGTCTATTTCCATACACTTTGTCCACCGCGCATGCGCAGAATGACTATATTTCAACCCCACACCAGCTCATCAGATGCCCCTTCGCGAAAGCTTCACATTGATACCTCATACGACCCAATCGGACCATGCAGCGTATTTGAATTCTGGGGACTACTTTTTCTCCGCGGAAGCTTTTTTCCGCGACCGCATCACCACCAGACCGCATCACCGCGGAAGAATACATGCCCCAAAGGTCACGTGACGTCATACTACAAGATGCACTAATTCTTTGAGACGGCGTAATTTTTGTTGAGACGGCGCACACCTTTGCATGGACTATAATGCATTTGACTTCTACGCCATATTCTCACGCCAAGTCAATGTGGCTCGAAATCACGGCTCCCTACTACTTCCCTCGCTCACATTATACGATTGAATGGATGCTAACTTTATTCATTCTAAAACAATTGACAATGTCTCGTGATCAAATATAAGCATTAAAATTAGACTTCAGACAGATATTAGGGTAGCTGTGTCCGTAACAACCACGTCAGTGGAGTTTAGACAGATATTAGGGTAGCTGTGTCCGTAACAACCACACCACACCCACCCCGCCCGATTAAGTCCCAAATATATCACCTAGATGAATAATTCGCCGGTATTTTTCGCATAATCACAGGTGCTGGTGCATGTAAGGTACACTGAAAAAAGTTGACTGCCTTGGGTGTGGAATTGCGGCTCAGGGTAATAGGAACTGTGAGCACTCTCGTGTTCTGGCACAAGTAGGCACCGTCGTGATATGACTGAAACAAGGTTGGAAACGACGTTAAACCCTACTATACGCTTAAAACTAAAGTGTTGAAACTTACTCGTAAAGTGATGAAATAACTCTTTATGTGTGTCCACAGAGACAACACTTAAGGGAGTAGAGGACGTTCATTTCCCTGCTCTTATGGGGCTACAACATGATGATTTGTCGGATTTTTCAAAACAAGCTGAATGTCCTAACAAAAGTACCCAGACATCTCAAAATGAAATAAAAATCAACAAAAGACACAACACAACCATTTATGCGTTCTACTGGTGGGTCGATAGTGTGATGGGACGGACCAAGAAATTGACATTTTAAATTCAACGGTTGGAGGGTGCAAAGTGCTCCATAGGTTAAAAATTATTCCTCCGGAATACCCCCAAATTCACTCCTATTCACTTTCAACAAAAAGAAAACTTCTGAATGGCTAATAATTGGAACTTCGATAATATTCTCCACACCCACCCCCTCCTGGAAATAGGACTGAAAAGGCTCAGTTTATCTGTTATACCGCTAATATTTTCTAAGAAAGTATGGTGTCCCCCTGTTTTTATTACATATTTAACAAGCACTATATGTGTTTAGTATTATATAGCAAAATGGGAGAAATTTGACCTTGGGAAGTTAGATTTATTGAGCATCAAAGAAGAAAAAATCCAAATTTCCCTATGTATTCAGTGTTATGGCTTTTAAGTGGTATACATGCTTTTGGCTACCATATTTTTTTAACGAGTATGGTGACCCCCTATTTTTTTTTCATGGATCATATTCTCCTAACCTGATAAAAAAATCCTGAAATTTAAAAAAAAATTCAACCTCTAGAAATGAACGTCCTCTACTCCCTTAAAGAGGAGTCCGTGTGGACACACTTAAAGGGTTATTTCAACACTTTAGTTTTAAGCGTGTAGTCACTCACTCACTCCTGTCCAGAGATGGAAAAAATAATGGGTTTTGGGTACCTTGGAATAAGTCGTGCATTTCAGTACATGTCATCAACGCAACATGTTTGTTTGAGCCGGAAGTCAATTCTAACTAAAAAGTATATGATAAACCTTTACTAACATGGAGTACGGAATTGAAATTTTGGGATTTGATCGAGTTGGTGCTCATGTTAATCTCGATTTACTTACTGTGGCTCGCCAATCGTTTTGCATGCAACGCGGGCCACTGCGTCCAGGTTTGTGGATGACGTTAAGCAAACGGTTCCCCATTGCTTGTTGTGGTAAATTTCAAGACGTCCGAATCTGTGGGATGGACCATCAGCAAGGCGAAATTTTAGCTTCGAGGTATCTGTTAAAATTTGGTAGAGCAAGAAATAGAACGTCATCTAATTATATATATGGAAGTATGAAGAGTTCATCAAGCTGGTAGGTAGGATTAAGAATATAGCTCTTCTTTGAATGGCATGTATTTACCTCGCCAATCACTTAAGGACACTTTTACACATCCTCTAGAATTTGTCTTTGTACAGCTAAAAGTATGCCTTATAGCTATGGTAATGTATATATTTATTGAAAGCCCATTTCTTAAGGATTCCAAATATATAAATGTGTTCACTGTAAATCTGTAGGTAGTGAAGATATTCGAATTTAAAAAGAAAATAAGTTTAACAAGAGTCCAAGGGGCTTCAATATACGCCCGTACATCTGGAATTACACTGGTCGGTTGTTTAATGGCCTTGATCCCAATTGGTAGCTAGCAATACAGAGAAAGGTCTACGATTTTGTGCTTCTGAGGATGTAACTTATATATCACATCTTATATTGAATGATAACTAAAATGGACTTAACTCTAGGTGACCTTGAAACAAGAGCCGAGATCTCACATATCCCACACTGAAATTGACAATAGTCAAACACAAGAAAATAGTAGTTTTTCTTCATACAGATTCCTTTCAATTGAGAAAATTTTTCATGGAGGAAGAAAAATGTGAAGGAAGTGATGAAGTAAACCTTTGTTCTTTAATAAACAGGTATAAAGTTCTCCCAGTTAAATTAGTAAATGTATTTAACTGCATATAGCTGTTTGTTTCATCAACATGGGAGACAACTCCACAGGACAAATGCCATATACATGTAGGAAAGACAACATTGAATGTTTCAACCTAACAGGTATAGTCAGCTAAACTGGATTCAGTTTTGTGGGACTGTGACCTTGAACTTTGACAAATTGATCTCAAAATGAATATGGCTCCTCTTTGCCATGCGAGTAAGGTATACCCCTTGAACCTAGAGATATCGCACGGACAACAAATGTTAATGGATGAATAGATGGACAGAACTCACCATCGCATTGCACAACCTCGTCTTCAACATGCATATGAAAATGTGACTTTTAATGATTTATTCAACTGCATATAGCTGTTTGTTTCAACACGGGAGACAACTCCACAGGACAAATGCCATATACATGTAGGAAAGACAACATTGAATATTTCAACCTAACAGGTATAGTCAGCTAAACTGGATTCAGTTTTGGGGGACTGTGACCTTGACCTTTGGCAAATTGATCTCAAAATGAATATGGCTACTCTTTGCCATGTGAGTAAGGTATACCCAAAGTTTGGTACCAATCCACACCTTGACTAGAGATATCGCACGGACAACAAATGTTAATGGATGAATAGACGGATAGATGGACAGAACTCACCATCGCATTGCACAACCTCATCTTCAACAGGCATATGAAAATGCGACTTTTAATGATTTCTTGATTTTGGGATCACAGTGACCTTGACGTTTGACATTGATCTAAATTTTGGTTCAGGACACATCGTCTCCCCTGGTACAGGATACATCATCTCCCCTTAATGTATCAATGGACAAAAAAATCATGATGGTCACAGTGACCTTGACCCACACTCTGGTACGTAAAACATCGTGTCCCCCTAATGTATCTACTGGCAACAAAAAGTTATTTTCAAAGATTTCATGATTTTGGGGTCACAGTGACCTCGACCTTTGATCTTGACCTAAATTTTGGTAGATGACACATTTCTCCCCTCAAGGTATCAATGGAGACAAAATCATGATTTCATGATTCTTGGGTCACAGTGACCTTGACCTTCGACATTGACCTACATTTTGGTACGTGACACATCATGTCCACCCTAATGTATCTACTGACACAAAAAAAAGTATTTTTTGAAGATTTATTGATTCTGGGGTCACAGTGATCTTGACTATTGACCTTGACTTAAATTTTGGTACATGACACATCGTCTCACCTTAACATATCAATGGACAAAAAAGATCATGATTTTTAAACAATTTTATGATTTTGCGATAACAGGGACCTTGACATTGACCTCATTTTGGTATGTGACACATCGTGTCCCCCTAATGAATCTACTGACACAAAAAAATATGTTTTTAATAATTTCCTGATTTTCGGGTCACAGTGACCTTTGAACTTGACCTAATTTTTGGTATGCGACACTTCATTTCCCCCACCCCTATTGAATCCACACATAAAAAAATTGAATTTTTTAAATAATTTCTTGATTTTTTTATCACACTGACCTTTGACCTCTGACCTCGACCTACATTGGGTATGCAACACATCGTCCCCCTAGGGAATCCACTCACCAAAAAAAATATAACTGTTGATAGAAAACTGTCAATGATCAATGATTTCCTGATTTTTAGGACACATCGTCTCCACCTAGTGTATCCGCTCACTAAAAAATGCAACTGTGGATAGAAAACGTTCACAAATATAGACCGGACACGAACATTTAAGTGATTTCCTATTTTTTTCTAGGCCAGTGATCTTTGACCTCTGACCTCGACCTTCATTTTGGTACGCGACACATCGTCTTCCCGTAGGGTATCCACTCACCAAAAATTAGAACTGTAGATAGAAAACTGCCCCAGATATAGACCGGACACGAGGAACGGACAGACGGACACACGGACGGAAACCGCCATCACATAATACGTCCGTTATTTTGGCGGGCGTATAAAAAAAAATGAGCCTTCTGAGTTAAGTGGCTATTTTCAAAAAAGTATTCAACTTATCGTAACTTACATCATCATTTCCTGTAGAAGACATCTTCAACAGGAAACCCATGTCTCGGTTTTGTCAATTTCGGTTTAGTTTTTATTCTATTGACATTTAATTCATTATCAAAGTTCAAAACTGTGAGCTGTGCGATTTTGCAAAGACATTTTCCATCAAATGTCAATAGAATGAGAACTAGACCAAAATTGATCAAACTGAGACACGGATTTCCTGCCGGAGTTGTATTATACAGAAAATGATGAAGAAAGTTACGTTAAGTTGAATCCTTTTTTGAAAATGGCATTTAATTTTTTTTCTTAAATCCAAATATCTTCACAACCTACAGGTTTACAGTGCCATCTTGGAATCCTTAAGAAGTGTGCTTTCAAGAAATATAAACATTACCACAGCTATATGAGGCACACTTTTAGGTGTATCGGTCAAGACAAGTTCTAGAGGGTGTGTAAAAGTATGTGTAAGAGGGCTCAGTACCCTTAAGCGAGTGATGGTCGCTCATTGTGTGTAAAACCATAATTTTTGGACTGTATTTTCTAGATGTCGAAGGGACTGTTCTGTGGATAAGTCATATCTACCTCCCCCAACCGCGAACTGCATTGCAGTAAAGCCTTGGCCTTGAAGGTGAAAGCCATCGTTTCATCTTAGCACTTGTGGTATAGTTCTACAACAGTCATTTCGAAAGGTCTGGTTCGCCTGTAAGCCAAACTGATAGTCAGATAATTTACACATAAACATGTTGAAACAACGTCAGTCTTTGCCCTGTGATCTTATAACGTTAAGCCGAAATCTGTTATCGTTGCAACAATGACGTCATAACTTGCTAAAAATCGTGATATCACACTCAGTAGCATACACAAGCAGTTATACGATGTGCTCCCTATTGAACAGTGAAAAATGAGCGCATCAGGAGCAGTCTACTGGTGCGCACGGAAGGAAGGGAAGGTACTACCCGTACCTTCCCATACAAGCGCTTTTTAACGAATGTTTCATAATTTCGGCTGTGTACCGAATCTTTTTGAAGAAAAGTATTTTAAAATGCCGCTTGAATTCCTTGGATGAAATCAATTCTAAAATATGCAAAACATTTCCGAAAATTTCGCTTTTAGCTGAAAATTGACTATGCGTGAATTCTGACAACAATTTTGTCACATGAGATACTTGCACGTGTACGCGTTAAGAATTTCATCCCCAGTAAAATTCTTTTGCATAAGTTATTTACATAATCGTGTTTTCTGTCGAACTGTGAGATTTTTAAATTAACGAAATTTCTAGAAATACGATCTTGAAATGAAGTTTTATTATTTGACGAATCTTTTCATGTTACTGACTAGTTATTGGTAGCAAGTTTCCAAAGGACACGCTATATAGACGATCTTCTCGCTATGGATAATCGCTATATAAATGACGCAGTGAAGGATATATATCCACCTTCACTGGATTTGAAGGAAACTACAGATAACCCTACAGGCACGTCATATTTAGACCTATATCTCTATAAAAATGAAGCGGGCCTTCTCTCTCGTCGACTGTATGACAAAAGAGATGATTACAATTTCGACATCGCAAACTATCCCTTTCTGGACAGTAATATTCCAGTGGGACCTGCATATGGCGTATACATATCTCGCTTAGTAACATTTGCTAGATCCTGTGTTAAATGTGACGATTTTAATCAACGTCACAAAACATTGTTGCAGAAACTTATAAAACAGGGCTATTCCACCAAGCGCCTCCACTCAAAGTTACTCAAATTTGGCGATACATATCGCATGCTGATAGCAAAATACGAACGTAGCGTGCAAGATCTATGGCGCTACGTTTCGTAACTTGTGTCTACTTCCGCTTAACCCGGGGCTAGGGGCCGTATGAACCCATGTACTTCAAGATCCTCATGGTACTCATATGAACGGTCACAATCAAAGCGTGACTGAGATAAATCATTCTTTAGATGACGACTTTACAACGAATATTATGGATTAAGAATACTGATCAGCGATACGGATTTGATATTTTTGGAACATCATGATGTCTTGCCGGCATCATTGAAAACTATTGACCGCTTCTCTCTTGCAGGAAACAAGCCTATGTTTCTGTATACTATGATTGTCTTTTTGAATTTGGTACTAATACTGTTATATGGAATATGGAATAGGTCCTTGGATTATGGACGCGGATATTCTCTAATGGACGACGGCTGAATTATGAATGACGGGCCAGACGCTTGTAATACACCGGAAAACTAGCAAAAGTTGCGTGTTTGAGGTTTTTTTTAAATAAATCAATTTATGCAAAAATCTGAATGTGAACTTCTCATTGCTTTTTTTGTTTTTGTTTTTTTTTATTCAGAGATGCGAATAGAGGGTAGTAGTGTCATATTCCAAATATCAATTTCTCATAAAGGTGCATTCTTTCTTGATAATATCAGATATTGATATACCGAACTATGGCGGTTGACCTTTATCTGGTTTATTGTCATTAGTTGACACCGAGGCGGTCTTCTTTGTATTAATGGAATTCGACCAAACTCGGGATTGTGGTAGAATGGGCTATGCCACAGATCGTGGAGATCGTGTGCTATCAGGAATTAGAGAACGGCATGTGACTTAGTTCTGTCCAATCGCGATGAACAATTCTGGTATGAGCTATAGTTTTAATATTTATACATCGACCTGTCAAAATGACCTGCAAAATTCAGTGCCAATCGGTAATTAGGAAATACAATATTGGCGCAAGATAAATTACAATCATTTGAGAAAGCAAACTGCCGAACTTTTTTGAGGGACATTTTCTGATTAAGAAAAGAATATGTTAGTTACAATACATTATACCCTATGTATCTACATTAGCGAAAATATTGAAACAGGTATACCGTAGTCATATTAAAGTGGCGAAGAAGAATGGTCTATGTTACTAGCATACAAGTAACAAGTCTCACTTACAAAGCACTCATATTGAATTTTAATTTTTTTTAATTTACAACTTTTATTTTACCGCTGCCCTCAAACGTAATACTGCCATGTGGAATTTATAAATATCCCATTGTGGAGCAGTTTAACCAAACGCAAAATAAACAGACTACCGGTAATGCAATTCTGTACAATTCTCTTAGCTTTCAAAGGCAACAGTCTTCATCCTCAGAGAGTGGCTGAAGTATTGAGAGAATGTTCAGGTAGGTTTACATACATGTTGATGAAATCAACTCACTTAAATAAATGAAAGTACAATACAATGAGAAAGGAAACAACAACCTCACCCAGTGCTTTAGCAACACGCTGAAGATGAAGACAGCTGTCTTTGAAAGCTAAGAGAATACACTATGTATCGAATTGCAGTAGTCGTTTTATTTATCTTGAATTTATATATGTGTCAGAATTGAATATTATTGCATATCATGAAGACATGGTGTGCACTACGGCTGCACTACTGGTCCCCCACTGTCGCACTTCTGGTGCACGACTGGTCACCATCAAGGGAGGGAGGGAATTTGGCTTAATGTCACACTCAAGTTTGTTTCACTCATATGGTGACAGTCAGTTTTGGTTGGTGGAGGAAGCCGGAGTACCCGGAGAGAACCACCGCCCTTCGACAAGTAACTGACAAACTTTCACACATGGACCAGCTGGGCTACTTGGTTCCGAGTGGTACTGTAATTCATGGGCATGTGATTGAGTAGTTAAAACAATGGTTTAGAAATCAATGTCACATTCGTTAGTGCGCATGCGCGTCCAACTTACCTGTTTGCTCACATGATATGGTCACTTCGCCTGTGTTATTGGAGTTAATGAGCCACTGATCTGCTGAGCAATACGCCAAAAGTCCTTCGTATCCGTCACAAGATTTGAAGGTGAATATCCTGGAGATCTCTGAGCCAGGATTCTTGGTTATATTTAATACTCTCGCCCCGGATCTATATTGAAAAGTGAGCAAGTATGGTAGTGACGAGTCGTTACAATCGATTGTACGCATACGCGTGGCAATATTGATAAGACCTCTCAAATAGGTCATTAGAGAGTTTTCCTAAAAAAACCACACAATTTATTGGGAAATGAGAAAATGAGATATTGATCACTCAATGGGTATCCAGCTCGGGCCATTGCTCCAGGATATTGATCACTCAATATGTACCTAGCTCGGGCCATTGCTCCAATATATTGATCACTCAATGTGTACCTAGCTCGGGCCGTTGCTCCAATATATTGATCACTCAATGTGTACCTAGCTCGTGCCATTGCTCCAATATATTGAACACTCAATGTGTACCTAGCTCGGGTCATTGCTCCAATATATTGATCACTCAATGTGTACCTAGCTCGGGCCGTTGCTCCAATATATTGATCACTCAATGTGTACCTAGCTCGTGCCATTGCTCCAATATATTGATCACTCAATGTGTACCTAGCTCGGGCCATTGCTTCAATGTATTGATCACTCAATTGATACCTAGCTCGGGCCATTGCTCCAATATATTGATCACTCAATGTGTACCTAGCTCGGGCCATTGCTCCAATATATTGATCACTCAATGTGTACCTAGCTCGGGCCATTGCTCCAATATATTGATCACTCAATGTGAACCTAGCTCGGGTCATTGCTCCAATATATTGATCACTCAATGTGTACCTAGCTCGGGCCATTGCTCCAATATATTGATCACTCAATGTGAACCTAGCTCGGGTCATTGCTCCAATATATTGATCAGTCAATGGGTACCTAGCTCGGGCCATTGTTCCAATATATTGATCACTCAATGTGTACCTAACTCGGGCCATTGCTCCAATATATTGATCACTCAATGTGAACCTAGCTCGGGTCATTGCTCCAATATATTGATCACTCAATGTGAACGTAGCTCGGGCCATTGCTCCAATATATTGATCACTCAATGTGTACCTAGCTCGGGTCATTGCTCCAATATATTGATCACTCAATGTGTACCTAACTCTGGCCATTGCTCAAATATATTGATCCCTCAATGTGTATCTAACTCTGGCCATTGCTCCAATATATTGATCACTCAATGTGTACCTAGCTCGGGCCATTGCTCCAATATATTGATCACACAATGTGAACCTAGCTCGGGTCATTGCTCCAATATATTGATCACTCAATGTGTACCTAGCTCGGGTCATTGCTCCAATATATTGATCAGTCAATGTGTACCTAACTCTGGCCATTCCTCCAATATATTGATCACCCAATGTGTACCTAACTCTGGTCATTGCGCCAGGATATTGATCACTCAATGTGTACCTAGCTCGGGCCATTGCTCCAATATATTAATCACTCAATGTGTACCTAGCTCGGGCCATTGCTCCAATATATTGATCACTCAATGTGTACCTAGCTCGGGCCATTGCTCCAGGATATTGATCACTCAATGTGTACTTAACTCTGGCCATTGCTCCAATATATGGATCACTCAATGTGTACCTAGCTCGGGTCATTGCTCCAGGATATTGATCACTCAATGTGTACCTAACTCTGGCCATTGCTCCAATATATTGATCACTCACTGTGTACCTAGCTCGGGCCATTGCTCCAATATATTGATCACTCAATGTGTACCTAGCTCGGGTCATTGCTCCAGGATATTGATCACTCAATGTGTACCTAACTCTGGCCATTGCTCCAATATATTGATCACTCAATGTGTACCTAGCTCGGGCCATTGCTCCAGGATATTGATCACTCAATCTGTACCTAGCTCGGGCCATTGCTCCAATATATTGAACACTCAATGTGTACCTAGCTCGGGCCATTGCTCCAATATATTGATCACTCAATGTGTACCTAGCTCGGGCCATTGCTCCAGGATATTGATCACTCAATGTGTACCTAACTCAGGCCATTTGCTCCAGGGCTCCATTGATCACTCCAATCTGTACCTAGCTCAGGCCATTGCTCCAGCCCATATTGAACACTCAATGTACTGTCAGGCATTGCCAATATATTGATCACTCAATGTGTACCTAGCTCGGGCCATTGCTCCAGGATATTGATCACTCAATCTGTACCTAGCTCGGGCCATTGCTCCAATATATTGAACACTCAATGTGTACCTAGCTCGGGCCATTGCTCCAATATATTGATCACTCAATGTGTACCTAGCTCGGGCCATTGCTCCAGGATATTGATCACTCAATGTGTACCTAGCTCGGGCCATTGCTCCAATATATTGAACACTCAATGTGTACCTAGCTCGGGCCATTGCTCCAATATATTGATCGCTCAATGTGTACCTAGCTCGGGCCATTGCTCCAGGATATTGATCACTCAATGTGTACCTAACTCTGGCCATTGCTCCAATATATTGATCACTCAATGTGTACCTAGCTCGGGTCATTGCTCCAGGATATTGATCACTCAATGTGTACCTAACTCTGGCCATTGCTCCAATATATTGATCACTCAATGTGTACCTAGCTCGGGCCATTGCTCCAGGATATTGATCACTCAATCTGTACCTAGCTCGGGCCATTGCTCCAATATATTGAACACTCAATGTGTACCTAACTATGGCCATTGCTCCAATATATTGATCACTCAATGTGTACCTAGCTCTGGCCATTGCTCCAATATATTGATCACTCAATGTGTACCTAGCTCGGGACATTGCTCCAATATATTGATCACTCAATGTGTACCTAGCTCGGGCCATTTCTCCAGGATATTGATCACTCAATGTGTACCTAACTCTGGCCATTGCTCCAATATATTGATCACTCATTGTGTACCTAGCTCGGGCCATTGCTCCAGGATATTGATCACTCAATGTGTACCTAGCTCGGGCCATTGCTCCAATATATTGATCACTCAATGTGTACCTAGCTCGGGCCATTGCTCCAATATATTGATCACTCTATGTGTACCTAGCTCGGGCCATTGCTCCAATATATTGATCACTCAATGTGTATCTAGCTCGGGCCATTGCTCCAGGATAATGATCACTCAATGTGTACCTAGCTCGAGCCATTGCTCCTAGAAATTGATCCCTCAACGGGTACCTAGCTCGGGTCATAGCTCCATGATATTGATCACTCAATGTGTACCTAGCTCGGGCTATTGCTCTAATATATTTATTACTCATTTGATACCTAGCTCTGGTAATTGCTCCAAGATATTTATCACCCATTGTGTATCTAGCTCGGAACATAGCTCCATGGAATGGATCATTCAATATGTACCTAGCTCGGGCCATTGCTCCAGTATATGGATCACAGTTCTTGCCATTGCTCCAATATATTGATCACCCATTGGGTATCTAGCTCGGGAGATAGCTCCATGAGATTGATCACTCAATGTGTAACTAGCTCGGGTCATAGCTCGAATCAATTGATCACTCAATTGATACACAGCTCGGACCATTGCGATATTGATCACACATTGGGTATCTAGCTCGGGTCATGGTTCCATGAGATTGATCCCTCAATGGGTACCTAGCTCGGGCCATTGCTCCAATATATTGATCAGTCAATTGATTACAAGCGTCTAGTCCGTCATTCATAACCCAGCCGTCGTCCATTAGAGAATATCCACGTCCATAATCCAAAGACCTATTCCATTTTCCATATAACAGTATTAGCACCAAATTCAAAAAGACAATCATAGTATACATAAACATAGGCTTGTTTCCTGCAAGAGAGAAGCGGTCAACAGTTTTCAAT
Source organism: Hanleya hanleyi (assembly GCA_036873755.1). Lineage (NCBI taxonomy): Eukaryota > Metazoa > Mollusca > Polyplacophora > Lepidopleurida > Hanleyidae > Hanleya > Hanleya hanleyi. The sequence goes on along the minus strand of JAVTVY010006722.1, from coordinate 5,040 downwards.
GATGCCGGCAAGACATCATGATGTTCCAAAAATATCAAATCCGTATCGCTGATCGGTATTCTTAATCCATAATATTCGTTATAGAGTCGTCATCTAAAAAAAGATGTATCTCAGTCACGCTTTGATTGTGACTGTTCATATGAGTACCATGAGGATCTTGAAGTACATGGGCCCACACGGCCATTGCTCCAATATATTGACCACTCAATTGATACCTAGCTCTGGCCATTTCTCCAATGTATTGATCACTCAATTGATAACTAGCTCTGGCCATTGCTCCAATATATTGATCAATAAATTGATACCTAGCGCGGGCCATTGCTCCAATATATTGATCAGTCAATTGATACCTAGCGCGGGCCTTTTCTCCAATGTATTGATCACTCAATTGATACCTAGCTCTGGTCATTGCTCCAATATATTGATCACTCAATTGATACCTAGCTCTGGTCATTGCTCCAATATATTGATCACTCAATTGATACCTAGCTCTGGTCATTGCTCCAATATATTGATCACTCAATTGATACCTAACTCTGGTCATTGCTCCAATATATTGATCACTCAATTGATACCTAGCTCTGGCCATTGCTCCAATATATTGATCACTCAATTGATACCTAACTCTGGTCATTGCTCCAATATATTGATCACTCAATTGATACCTAGCTCTGGTCATTGCTCCAATATATTGATCACTCAATTGATACCTAGCTCTGGTCATTGCTCCAATATATTGATCACTCAATTGATACCTAACTCTGGTCATTGCTCCAATATATTGATCACTCAGTTGATACCTAGCTCTGGCCATTGCTCCAATATATTGATCAGTCAATTGATACCTAGCGCGGGCCATTGCTCCAATATATTGATCAGTCAATTGATACCTAACTCTGGTCATTGCTCCAATATATTGATCACTCAATTGATACCTAGCTCGGGCCATTTCTCCAATGTATTGATCACTCAATGTGAACCTAGCTCTGGCCATTTCTCCAATGTATTGATCACTCAATTGATACCTAGCTGTGGTCATTGCTCCAATATATTGATCACTCAATTGATACACAGCTCTGGTCATTCTTCCAATATATTGATCACTCAATTGATACACAGCTCTGGTCATTGCTCCAATATATTGATCACTCAACTGATACACAGCTCGGGCCATTGCGATATTGATAACACATTGTGTACCTAGCTTGCGTCATAGTTCCATGAGATTGATCACGCAATGGGTACCTAGCTCGGGTCGTAGATCCATCATATTGATCACTTACTGTGTAACTAGCTTTGGTCATAACTCCATGATATTGATCACTCAATGTGTACCTAGCTTGGGTCATAGTTCCATGATATTGAGTACTCAATGTGTACCTAGCTTGGCTCATAGCTCCATGATATTGTCCACTCACTGTGTACCTAGCTTCGTGGTATTGATGACATTTGTGTACTGAAATTTAAGATGACAAACCAATGTGTGGTTGCTCTCGTATTATATATTATATATTGATCAATACAAATAATCGATGTTATGATAAACATTACATGACTTCATACCTTGGTAGGCCCAAGATTTTACAGGCCATGCTGGCAGCATTAGAGTCAAATCCATTCGTGTACACCTTCCACCAGTTATCGTCATAGTACACTTCCAGTACTCCGGAATTTCCTTTCCTCTCTGTCAGAAGGTAATCTTCTACGGAAGAAAAGGCAAGACATTACTTGGATTGAATTGTTCGGATAAATTTCATTATGTTAGAAAGGTATACTGCTAATCAAGTAGTAGGGAATAAAATTGCCTGGGTAAATTAATCTGAAGCGTCGTTGTATCCCTCCACCCCCCTCGCCTTGTGATCCATTCCCATACCCCCCCCCCCCGCCATGATTCCACCCCCAGAGCCCCACCCACACCCACCCGGTTGATTATCCTCGAGCTGCCTAGCTGAAACTTTCCACAATATATTTATGTCAACATCTACCACAAAAAAGTTTGAAAAGCTTCATTCCATTCCCTAATTCCCCAAGACATGACGTCATAAGACATCTCCGCTAGGCATCGTAGCCAAGTGATTGAAAGTAACCTGGGAATAAGACTTTCCCATAATCAGCCTCTCCAGTGGAACAGTATGGCCGCCACCGACCAATCCACATGAACGGATATATTTAGAAACTGACATATCGAAGTATTCGGTTGACGTGTGAAGAATTAAGGATTCTGAGCTCTTTTGCAGACACTTTTACACGCCCTCTAGAATTTGTCTTTATACAGTTAAAAATATACCTTACAGCTATGGTAATATAAATATTTGTTGAAAGCGCGTATCCTAAGGATTTCAAATATATAAATGTATTTACTGTAAATCCGTAGGTTGTGCAGATATTCGAATTTAAAAGAAAATAAAATATTGAGCCTTCTTTCTTAAATGGCTATTTTCGAAAAAGTATTCGACTTGTCGTAACTTAAATCATCATTTCCTGTAGAAAACAACTCCAACAGGAAATTGTTGTCTCAGTTTTGTCAATTTTGGTCTAATTCTTATTCTATTTCAAAGTTCAAAACTGTGAGTTGCTCGATTTTGTAAAGAAATATTCCATTAAGTCTCAATAGAATGAGAACTAGACCAAAATTGATAAAACTGAGACACTGATTTCCTGTTGTCTTTTACAGGAAATGTTAAAGTAAGTTACTATAGCATTTAAAATAATTAAAATTGAATTTAAAATTATTTTTTTAAATCCGAATATCTTTACAACCTACAGGTTTACAGTGAACAAATTTGTATATTTGGAATCCTTAAGAAATGTGCTTTCCAGAGTTATATACTTTACCACGGCTATGAGGCATACCTTTAACTGTATAAAGGCAAGTTCTAGAGGGTGTGCAAAAGAGCGTGCAGGAGGGCTCAGTACCCTTAAGAGATGTATTTACCACAAGATACGCCATCCATGTACTCGTGCGAAGTGTAATATTCCATTACATCCTGGAAACAATTCAGCAAACTGGCTTCTTCGCCGCTACATTCCACACGTGCCATCAAAGCCCAACCGCTCCAACGATCTGAGAGAAATTTACGGGCAGCTTTGCTGAAAACAAAGATTGACCCAAAATTATATTCCCTGGCAGTTCACTGATGGCGAACTAGGTACCTTGGTTACTCTGATTGTGATGGGTTCGATTCTCGTTTGGTAGGCCTAATCATATTCACACTTTATCAAAGACAAAGATATATAATACATGGAATTTATCCGAATGACAATCTTTCATACATCCAACATTGAAGTTGATAAATGGGTGGAGGAGGCGAGAGTTGGGGGAGACAGACAAGAGGTGGGGGAGTCGAGGGGTGGGGAATCGAGGGGTTGGGTGAGTCGGGGGGGCGTGGATCGATGAGTGGGGATAGTCGTGGGGTGGAGAATCGAGAATTGAGGGAGACGAGGGGTGTGGAGTCGATATGTCGATGGCTGGAAGAACGACACCATGCATGTTGCAGGGACGAGCAACTAAAATGAATTTTCCTAAGCCTCGTACAGTTTTGTGCAGCAATGTCTTTTTCTGTGCCTAATCCAGTGAAGCAGAGATGTAGATGTTATATCTCTACTAGATTAAGCAACAAATGCATATAGACCTACATACTCACAAAGGCAGTCCAAGACTTCTGCATAATACTCGGGCAGCGGTGTTGTCAGATCGACGACCGTCGATACCTCTCCATCGGCCCGACTTGTACACCTCAACACGTCCTCGAGCTATACTGTCTCCATCCATCAAGCGGAACTTGTCCTCGGTGGCTACAGTATGCAGTATAATGACAAATAACCACTCATGGTAAGAGTATATTCCAGAAACATTCAATGAAAAGTAGAGAATTTTATTATTTAGTTACCGAACTAAAGTGGCGAGCATTCTTGTTTTCTTGTTTTACATATTAAGCGGATTCCCATGCATATAAGACTACATAAAATGTATTAAGAATACTGAACTCCCTCTACTAACATTTTTTTTTCATTTTCCTTGGATTACCTTCATTATACATCCAGCTTTGCCTTTCTCCTGGTTAAACATAAATCCAAACTTCCAAATCTAAATAGTTCAATTTTAAATCTAAAAGTGATCATCATGTGAATGTTTCAATATCCCGGTACCCAAATTGAATATTGAATCCACCTTCATCGTATTGGAAGAGATCTATTCATCGGACAGATGGAGCATTTTACTATTATTTGGAACTTTGGTAAGTTTTTTATATTGATTAACCCTATCTGGCCTGGGCTGAAACTTATCACACTATACCCTTGGGTCAATCTCTACCAGAAAATGTGAAAAAATCCAAGATGGCCGGTTTGATGACGTCACAGTGACGTCATTTTCAAAAACTGCTTTTTTGGTCGATTTTTCAGTTAGATTTTCTGAATTTTTTTTTTAAACAATTTCTCCGCAAAAACTGCATGATAAATTCGTAAATATTAATGTAATGCGAAATAAAATAGTTTTTGCCCGTTTTTCATCCCGGAAAAGCAGAAATTTTGAAGAAAGATGACAAAAACATCACTTTTCTGGGACCCCACGTGGCCGCCATCTTGAATTTTCCCATGATCCTCTGCTTGGGGGGTTATGCAAATAGGTTCAAAATGACCCCTATATGATAAACTATAGTGTCATGGAGCTTCAGTTATCCATTTTTTGTCGTTCCTGAGATAGCACAGAAAGTTTGGTAGGAGGCCATTTCGCGCCCTCCCCCTCCCCCCACCACCCCCAGGCATGCCAGGCCAGGTAGGGTTAAAACGCAATATAAGCCGATTCACCCTAGATGTTGAATCATAGCAGTCATGTCAGATGTTACCGTATGCAACTTAGTGAACCATGACGCAATGTCAATTACAGAATACAGGAAATAGAATAGGCCTCAATGGCGTAAATAAGACATCAAAGGACTTGAAAACGCCATCCAAATACAACTCTACTCGTCATGTCCAGTTCTTTGTTAATTGTCCCCTCTCGTTTATTTACCCATTGCTGTTGGTTACCGTAGTTCT
>JAVTVY010006721.1:0-39933 GCA_036873755.1 Hanleya hanleyi | reverse complement strand
GTTTCTGGTTGTTCAGATCAGTATAATCTACACTTGTTCTGACCTCGTAAAGTTTGTTATCATTTACAGCATCCCATAAAGATTGAAACAGCTTTCTCACATAAGTACGGTGCTCATCAATTAACATCAGTTGAGTTCTTTGAGCTGATCTATCATCACAGCTCCCGAGCTAGCGTATCTAATTCCGCTTCAGCCGGTGCTAGTGGGCCGTGTGGATACTTCACAGTCTCTACATGAATAGCTGCAATAAATGCGCGGCTGAGATACTAAGGCTACGTCCGAGAATCCACCGTATTCTCGAGTGTGATTGTTAGGTGCCGAGGGATGCTTTCCTGTAGAGCCTGCATGGTTGCTTTTTAGTCGCCAGACGTCAATTTTCCCACGTCTTGCATATCGCTCCAATACATTATTTTGCTAGTAAGTTAAAGGCAGTGAAGGCTTTGTCACAAGATATAAATGCGAGGTAACGATGAGGCTACACTATAATAACATGAAATCAATTGTCGGTGTGAGAGAGAGCGAATTAAGGTTTAACGTCGCATTCAGCAATATTTCACCTATATAACGACGATCAAAGAAGAATTCTAATCTACGTATTTCAATAAAACAGGTCAAAATCTTAACAATCTAAAAGTTATCCACACAAAACATTTAAACCTGTATATACATTAAAATTTATGTAACAAACCGATTTCTCTCAAATAACCTAAAATCAAATCTTCTTTTACCCCACCAAAAAGATTTTGAAAAGTGACTGATCGACAAAAAGAATATCTTAAAATCTAAACAGATTCAAGCTCTTTATTCAGTTGTCATTTTGAAGGGTTATCCATTCAAAGGACGAAATAATTGCCTGCTAGAACATGTTTCTCACATTATAAGAAGCGCGATGCAAGTTTGCAAGTCTTAGTGTCGTGATTATATAGAGTGTAGCGTTTCCACCTCTCGGCCAAATTGTTTTCGTCAGCGACGCACGTCTGTCCGTCCCTTCTGTCCGTCCGTCCGGCATATTGAGAAGGTTAATGTGCAACATTGTAACGATTTCTCAACGATGTTTTATTGTTGTTGATGATCATTACAATTTTGCAAACATTGTTGACGATCCTTATAATGTTGCACAATAAAAGACACATAACGTATCATTCGTGAGGACAGCCGTCGGAGCGTCTGTTCATCATCCTTGTTATCACGATATCTCTTGAAGATGCATAACCAGCCTTTTCAAATTCATACATTCATATGATGCTGGTAATGGTCCAGAACCAAGGTTTTTTACTACTATATGTTGAAAGATTATACCCAGCCTTTCTAAATTGTGATCATAACTGCTGACGCTCAGACGCTTCCAATCAAAGTCAAATTTTATGTTAAAAGTAGATTTAGTATTGTTAACACAATGACGTCTTGATCAAATATTGCCAAGCTTACCAAATTAATACAATATATGCAGAATCTTATGAAATTTCCTCAGAAAAATGCTGCTCCAGGAAAACGGAATGCTCAGTTTTCGTTGACGGACGGAACGCTAAATGCGCAACAGCAAAAGTAAAGAAAGGCTTCAGATGGTTTAAACCGAAAGTAAGCGCACTATTACGGGCACGCTGAAAATAAACCGATTTCCTGAAAAAACACGTAAAAATTTCATCTAAATTTACCGTTGATAAAAAAACTCAAACATTATTTGTTCCGTTGAGCGAAATTTATATTGTTTTAAGAAACTGTATCACGAGAGATCGCTACAGATTTGTACGCAACCTCAACAGCTCAAACGAGGAGAGAGAGAGAGAATTAAGGTTTAATGTCGCGTTTAGCAATATTTCACCTATATAGCGACGATCCAATTTTTTAGAATTCTAACAAAAACAAGTCAACAACCCAGCAATCCAGAGGTAATCATCACAACACACCAAAAGACACGCACAACATTGAAAATTATGCAACAAACCGATTTCTTTCAGATAACCTAAAATACAGTCTTATTTTACCCGACTAAAAAGATTTTCTAAAGTGGCTGCTTGATAAAAAGAATCTCTTACAATCTTAAAATCTATACAGTCGGTCAGAATATGTTTCACTCTAAGATCTTCGTGGCATGGAATACACCTTAGGGATGGTGCCTTTTTTAGTAAATGTTCAAACGAGGGCAGGAGGGCCAACAGAATATCATGCATCTGCCTCACTATTAGGGAGCACCGTCTTTGCAGTCGCATAATGAACTTAACATTCTGTACGATAAACAAATGTAAAGTTTGACATTTTCAACTGATTTTTGTGCCTGATTCTTCGACATAATTTGAAGCATGATATAAGTAATTTTCTCCTCAAATTCGTTTTAATTAAATAAATAACCATAATTGAATGCCGAAATTTCGTGGAGTTGTCAATTGTTACTGCCTCCTGCAGCGAGTGTAGTTTGGTTGGTTGGTTTTCTTGAAAGCAGCGCGAGGAACGGGAGTCAATGCTCATAATTGCGCTAGCTCATATAAGAGTTGTGACCCGCACTGAAGATATCTGACCTTGCTCTTTTTACTAAGTAAGTTTGTCTGTCCACCACTAAGGTTTTCCAAATATCTTCTTTTTTTTTAGCCCTGGATGCACCATTGGGCATTTATTTCACTATCCCCGTGTACAATCTGCCCCACAGCACCAGGGGATACTGCAGGTGTAATACTGGTGTGTCACAAATGTATAAGTTGGCAATTTAAGGGGTTTTTTCGGCATATATGAAAAACTGATTAAATAATAACAATATTCAACATAAACGACCCGCATTTTCCAAATATCTGTACACGTGTACACATAGGATACTCGTGTATCAATAAATGGACTATAACCCAATTCCTTTACTTCAAGCCACACATGCCCCTGAATCATAACAGCCGAGAGGTTATGGGCCTATTTACACTGTAATAGTGAAAGAAAGATAAGCATATCAAAATTGCCCTGATCTGCTCAGTTTAGCCCATACGTAATAATATAATATAAAAAAGTTGTGACCCGCACTGAAGATGTTTGACATTGATCTTTTTACTAAGGTCAAAGTAAGTTTGTCTGTCCATTACTGAGGTTCCCCAAATATCTGCCTACTTCAAACCACACATGCCACTGAATAATAACAGCCGAGGGGTTACGGGCCTGTTTACACTGTAATGGTGGTATTTCTATTTGTTCAGTGGTGCACCTCTACACACCCTGCATACCAAACGGCTGCTCCAACTTCCGCCAGAGGGTGAACTTGCGCCGCACGGAAGGGCGTGAAAAATGGTAGGACAACTTGTTGATTTTTACGTTGATATGTCAGAACCATACCCTATCAACAATATCACATTGTCTCAGTCGTTAGATGGTACGTTTATTTAACTAGCTGACGTGTTTCTGAGAACGGGATAATTCTGAATAGACAATTACATCCTTTAGAAGCCGAATCTAGAAACCTTTCTTAGAAAACTACATCAAATATGCATTTTATCTAATTAATCAAGAATATACCTACGATCGTTATGTAAAACGAGGTTGCCGTTTAATGGTAAGATGATATTTATATGTGAAAAAGAAAAAAATTCGATGATTTTAAGACGCATGAATATGACCTGTGTGGAAGTGAGATCTGACTACCGCCGGAGTCAATAATAACATGATACAGTTACCGCCGGAGTATCTAACAGAACGCGCCATTTCACGTTTAGATTTTCAAAAACAATTCCAGGAACCCTCACAGAAAAGCACAAAAACTAACAAAATACGAGCGATAACTGAGAGATGATTTGCGATTGTATCTATCGGAAATTGGCCAGAATGCGTCTTCGGCCGTCTAGAACCCCAGCCTATCAGGCCCCCAGTCTAACTAAAATCAGACCCAATCTAATCACTGTCATTGGTAGGGTCTAACCAAATCTTATCTTTATTACCTAATTGATCCATAAATCGTGTAGTTTAAACAACTCAATAATCTCAGAAATTGTTATCTATTACGGTACTTCTTGTTCAGAAACGCTTAATGGTGCTCTAAATAAATGCTCTCAAAAGTGTTTGTGGGTTATCCGATACCTAGACTATCTGACGGATACACATTCGCAACATTCTCACGGCGTCAGATTGCATACCTCATACTCTCAGAAATTTCGTTGTTTCATCGACAGTTTAGGGGGTTACAAACTCTGACACAGGGGAGAATGATTCGCCATAGAGACCGGAAAATTACAATGCTGACGAGAACACCTATAGGCCAATACACGAGTTGGCACGATGGGACGTAAATGTCGAGGATAAAATTAGTGATGATCATGGCTATGTCTACATGGTTAACATATAGTAAAGTGGCCTGATCGTGTACATAGACAAACGCAATTGGAGATTAGATCCTCCGGCGGTAATCATATCTTCGAGACATGCTCCTCCGGCGGTATTTGTACCATATACGAACATGCATGAGCTAGAAAAACTAAAATTGACCAAAGTAGATTGAACTATTTGAAACTACAAGCTATCAGCCTGCTGTTAGGGAACTATTCTTCATATATCTATAACTTTATTTGGCGGATGATACACAAATAGATGATTTGTTAAGCATCTAATCAGTGTTATGTTGCAATATAGCTCCTGATGTCAGATAAAATGAATTTTAATTAAAAAATACTACAAGGACGACTTGAAAATTTTACACGAATTGCTAACACGTCCCTTTGAGAACATTTTCTCATTAAATTTTCGAGTAGTAAATACGTGAAAACTACCAAAAAATGAAAAATCTGAACTTACTTAGCCTCTCAAATTTGTAATTTCCCTCCGGCGTAAGTTCACCCTCCGGCGGAAGTTGGAGCAGCCGTTTGGTATGCAGGGTGTGCTGTATGGATGTGTGTTCGAGCTTAGATTATCGTCTGATTGGTAGGTGATATGGAAGAATATTTGTCAGATTTTTGAGAGCTTTCAACCTTTATGGTTAAAAGTTGTACACCTGGTTACGACCTATTGTTTATTATTGTTATTCCGATGATTTTTGTTACTCTGTGGTCATTTTGAGAGCTCTGTTTTTTTTATTCCATATCCGTTCTGATGATTTACATCCAACCGGGCAATAATGCGGCGAATATAGCAAGGACATTTTCATGTTTGCAAATGCATTAACACGATAACCTAACAATAATCGTATATACGCGCCGGTATGCTAAGTGCCTCATTAGAATACAAGAATCGCATTTGAATATAAGCGAAAATCAATACAAAGGCGTATATCAGTTATTTATATACCAGGCAAGTCTACCTTTTTGACTTGTTCTTTTTGACAAAAGCACCTTCACAATAACAACAACTACAACTCACGGTTTTGAAAGGTGACTACAGATTAAGAATCACTCGCTAAGACGGCCCAGCATTGATACTGCAGGACAACAACAGCAAGATAAATCTTCAGGTTGAAAATATTGCAGTTTTATCTTCAGTTCTCTGCTAACATTTCCTGAAACAAGGACATCTCTCTATATTATTATGCAATCATGGACTGCAGAAATATTGGAGTCGCAAAACTTCTTGACATAGAATCCTTTTTCACCACTCTTTTAATGTTGCGTTTAAATAGAGATAGCTTCGTCTAAAAGCTTAAATTTTGATATCTTACAGGCATGCTGGCGCTAACCGTTTTGATGTTGAAAACCATGTAATCGTGTTTGTATATACATTCGATGGAGAGATAATCATTCTCATTGTTTGACCAATATACAAAAAACATCAACCGGAGGGGAGTTATTTGCTGATCTTCAATATCTGTCTTGAAACCTTGAAAAAAGGACATATCTCTACATTATGGGCAATCCGTTATAAATACAAAAACTTGGAGTTGAAAACATCTTGCAGTTAAAACAGTATTGGAGTTAAATCCCAGAGAAGGAGTCATATAGAATCGAAAAATGTATCTCTCCATACGTGCACCTTTGCCCAGTCGTAATTCAAATATGTTCGTGTTACTTCCAAAAGTATTTGCCAAATTGTTTCAAGACCGCCCTATTTGTTCATTGCTTCTCTCACTATTCTGAGTAAACCCGAGGTCAGTACTTGGAGTAAATTGACTTTATATTTCTGTACTACTTGACTGCGGTGTTAATTCTAACTTAATCACTCACTACTGATCACAGGCAATAGATCTGTATCAACAATTTGCATATTAACCCTACCTGGCCTGGGGGGCCATTATGGCCCCGCTACCAAACTTTCTGCGCTATCTCCGGAACGACAAAAAACGGAGAGCTGACACTCCGTGACTTTATAGTTTATCGTATTGGGGTCATTTTGAGCCTATTTACATAACCCCCCGAGCAGAGGATCATGGGGAAATCCAAGATGGCGGCCACGTGGGGTCCCAGAAAAGTGATGTTTTTGTCATATTTCTTCAAAATTCTGCTTTTCCGCAATGAAAAGTGGGCAAAAACTATTTTATTTCACATTACATTAATATTTACTAATTTATCATGCACTTTTTGCGGAGAAATTGCAAAAATAAAAATTTCAGAAAATCTGACCGAAAAAGCGACCCAAAAATGCCGTTTTTGAAAATGATGTCACTGTGACGTCATCAAAGCGGCCATCTTGGATTTTCTTACATTTTCTGATAGAGCTTCACCCAAGGGTATAGTGTGATAAGTTTCAGGTCCCTAGCTCAAGGGGTAAGAACAATAATTAGGGGGGGCCATTTCGCCCCCCGCCCCCAGGCCTGGACAGGTCCCAAAAAGCCCAGGCCAGATAGGGTTAACTAAGCTTTTAACTTTCTATTAGGCGATGGGCTTATGTAACAGTTAATATAATATGCTGGATTATGCAATGTTTTGTATCTAAATGGTATATACGTAGCCGTGGTTTAATAGTGAATTATCGCAATTGCGCTTAGTCCATTACCTCCTGGTTGTCCTGCCCAGTGGGCTATCGTACGTTTAGAGAACAATTGAGTTCGCCATTGTAAAGCTATCCATTGATGTATTATTCATGATGTAGAACTTCCGATTATTACAGTGGTGTGTTGGATACAGTAGTATCAACAGCAACATGATGGTTATCTCAATGAGATATTCATCAGTATTTCCAGATTTGTTCTGGTCTGCTTAACATATATGTTCAATGTCGGCATAGCCTTCTCTTGTATGAAATTTTAAGTGAATTTATCAAATTATAGATTGTTAGAGAAGCTGACTGATAACATTGAATTTACTTACATGTGAGCCAGATTAATGGGAGCGGGGGGCATGCAATCTCTCTACTGGAATAATTAAATGCCTCACATATATTAGTTACTTCCCTTTCCTTGAATATTCTACTGGCAGAGCGGTTATTCACCGCGAATAATTGTGCCTATTGTTTATAAAGTCGTTTTCGATTAAATATTTTCAGGCTCCACTAACTGTTGGATATGAAAGTGGGGCGCAGCTGAATGTGGGTTCGTTATCATAAACAATATGCTATTGACCCCGCCCATGCTGAAAGATACTACCGATGTTGTTTGACTGAAACACTCATTCTTAACATAAATCAATATGCATTACCTAATATCCATTTTCGAAAGCAATTACCGTAAAACCACACCGGCAACGACAGCGATAAACTGTGTGTCCAAAATGATTCCTCTGGGACTTGCCGTGCAAAGGCGAGCATTTAGTTTCTCGCTCAGATACTGCCCTAAGCATAGAACATATTCATGTTTCACACATCAGAAAAAGTTTATGAATCTCTCGAACATTTTTATGAGAAAATTAGACAACAGCACCAACACGGAACCCCGAGTAGCTAATTTGCAAATAAAATGTTCACAATACAACATTTTGTTGTATTAGAACTAAAACAGTGTTTCGTGATTTTGCCTGTTTATGTTCCTGTCCCCCGCACACAGTGAACATTTCATCTCGGAATAATCAGCCAGCTGTTCCGGAGCGGCCATTCTGCTGTCATGTGCGTGGGCGCAGTTTTGTGATATGGGCACGGCTCGTCAGTGGATTTGTTATTAGTTGGAAAATATTCCGAGAAATGTTCGCAGTCACCGCACACAGACGACACGAACTTTGTTCCAGAGCAAAACATGATCGCAATATCAAACAAGTTTGATCTCACGAACATTTGTTCCGAACAGAAGTTTTCTGTTTTTGGCCCTCTCACACAGCAAACAAAAACAGCTCCGAATGATCTCACGAACATTTGTTCCGAACAGAAGTTTTCTGTTTTTTTGGGCCTCGCACACAGCACACAGAAACAGCTCAGAACACTGTATTGTCCTAATACAACACAATGTTCACAGTGTACGTTGAGCTTAAGGATTAGAGGACGTTCATCTCTAGAGGTTGATTTTGGTTTTATTTCAATATTTATTCATCGGGTTAAGAGAATATGATTATCAAAAAAATGGGGGTCACCATAACGTTAAAAATATGGCAGCCAAATGTATGTATATCACTTTAAAGCCGTAAGACTAAATACATAGGGAGATATGATTTTTTTTCTTGCTTGATGCTTATTGAATCAAACCTCCTGAGGTCAAATTCGTTCTATTTTGCTGTATAATACCGGTACCTAACACATATGGTTCTTGTTGAATATGTAATAAAACAGTGGGACAGTATGCTTTCTTCTAAAATATTAGCGGTATAATAGATACACTGAAACTTCCCAGTCCTTCGTCGGGTGGGGGCGGGGAATCGGGATGGTGGTGGTGAATATTATTGGAGGTTCATTTATAAGCCAATTATAAGTTTCCTTTTTGTTGAAAGTGAATAATGGTGAATTTGCAGCATTCCAGAAGGCTTATCACATTATCGAACGACCAGTTACACGCATACAAGGTTCTGTTTTATCAGTATTTTGTTGATTTTTGTCCTATTTTGAGGGATCTGGATATTTTTTCCTGGGAAATTCAACCGGTTTTGAAAAATTCGACAAATCTGCATGCTGTTACCAGATATGAGCAGGGAAATGAACGTCCTCTACTCCCTTTAAACAAAATGTAAGTGAAGTAGGCATCAACGGCTCAACTTTTTTTCACTGAACTTCATCCAATATATGTACTAAAGAATTCATTTATTCTAATCAGCCTTCCACGTGTTTCATATTAATACAGTCTGGAAAAATTGCATTTTCTCTCTCACAAATAATTTCTGGGATAAACTCCAGCTTATGATATCTGTGACCTTTGGATACACCCTGCTTTAGCATACGCAACGGTGCGGTGCATCCTGAAATTAAAGTTATTAAACCAATTTCGAACTATCCTACTGCGACTGTAACGTTATAATAAGCATTTCCGTTCAATCTATAGCTACAATTACAACACATATAAGAGAAGTGGGAAGAGGTGCCGACATACTAAACCATAATAAACCAATAAAGCGAGCATAGCAATCGTCATCCTGCGAGAACATTAGCGTATGCAAGTTCAGACATCTTTACTGATTATCATAACTACATTCTCAATCTCTCAATTGACACTGCACGGTTTATTTGTTTCCACGAAAACAGTGTCTAGTACTGGTGTCAAAAACTACAAAAGAGACGCGCTTTGCGAAGAGACAAACGCCGGGGTTACAGCAATCAGACGTGTTAGCTTTACATACGTTTAGCAGTTTAGCTTGAGATACTAAGGCTACGTTCGAGATTCCTCCGTATTCTCAGGTCTGAATGTTCTCAGGTCTGAATGTTGGGTGTCGGTTCCTTTTTAGTCGCCAGACGTCGTCAATTGTTCCCACCTCTTGTATATCGCTCCAATTTACTATTTGAATTTCACATCAACATTATCGCTAAGCGCAAATTCGAGGTAAAGGACTTTTTAGAAATAGGTAGGGAGAGAGAGAGAATTAAGGTTTAACGTCGCGTTCAGCAATATTTCAGCAAGATGGCGACGATCAGCAAAATGCTAAGTATTCCAGCAAAAACAATTTAATAACACAGCAAACCAGAAGTAATCACATCAAAAACATGTACATGCATTAAAATTTATACAACAAACCCTAATATTCAGTATATTTGTCTGTGGGATCCTATGACTTCTTGTCAGCACACCGGCATCGTTTTCCACCACCCTTTTAATGTTGCGCCTTATTTAGCACAGAACAAGTGTTCTGATGCACGTGTTCAGCTCTACACATACAGGTGAACTATTCCCAACAGAAATTCACCAATACGAAGTATTCTCTTTTAGCTAACAGACTTTTACACTTTTACACAAACAAAAATATTTAGATATTAATGCGTATATGAAGGGTTCACATCGTGCATACTTAAAATATGTAAGCATCCATCTATTGGTGAGGTTAAACTTTCTGGTCAGCGTTTTGACGAAATGTCAAATTCGACGGCCAGACATTTTCACGATGAAGTTCTTGTTCACTATAAAAACAAGGAATTCACACTCCGCTGTTTTGTGATCGGTTCTTCTCTGATGCAATTCCAATTGAATTTCAGAAGTTTCACAGCGACGGAGTCAAATGATACAATAAATAAGTGCTGCACTATAGTGTATTGTCCACTGCGGTACTGCCAGAAATAATAATACTTGAAATACTGTAGATTAATTTGAGTAGACGAGATGAGAAAGTCATTGATGGTACAAGAACTTCTGGCAATAAATGTTTGTCATACAGCGCAAAACATATGACGATTTCCAGCCACCGGCCAATCTCATTTGTTTTGCTGATCCTATGTCACAGCCCCCCAAATTATTCAGAAATGACCAATACATCGTTAATCGACACCGTTACAACTGTACTCGATGAGGTCGGCTACTTCCCATACACTACTCACTAACCAAATCTAAATGAGGCCACTTGAGATCTCAACTAATCCCATGGCGTGCGGATATTCTTTCACTGTTGGCATTCAGCCATAGCTTTGAGTTGATATTCCTGTGACTATATGCGAAACAACCAGCCATTGTTGTCTGAAATCCAGTGACTCGCCTATTAGAAACTCGCTCAGATTGGCCCATCGGAATAATTGACTCGAATTATGGACCATGCAAAAGTTTATCAGTGTAACGAGACCGGTGCTAAAGGCTGTTCGTCTTGATTTTTTTTTTTCTGTAGGAAATCTTTATTTTTTTATATCACTTGTTCAAATAGGAAACATTTTTAACAGAGGGTTGGTTCGTTACTTTTGCTTCTTTAAGTTCGTTTAAAAATATGTATACCCCATAACATGAATTTTGACAATGACTCAGGGCAACCTGTCCGATCAAAGGTAATTTTCAATACGGAATTTCAAATTCGACGGCCAGACATTTCCATCGTGAAGTTCTTGTTCACTATAAAAACAAGGAATTCACACTCCACTGTTTTGTGATCGGTTCCTCTCTGATGCAATTCCAATTGAATTTCAGAAGTTTCACAGTGACGGAGTCAAATGATAGAATAAATAAGTGCTGCACTGTAGTGTATTGTCCACTGCGGTACTGCCAGAAATATTAATACTTGAAATCCTGTAGATAACTTTGAGTAGACGAAATGAGAAAGCCATTGATGGTAAAAAACTTCAGGCAATAAATGTTTGTCATACAGCGCAAAACATATGACGATTTCCAGCCACCGGCCAGTCTAATTTGTTTTGCTGATCCTATGTTATAGCCCCCAAATTATTCAGAAATGACCAATACATCGTTAATCGACACCGATACAATTGTACTCGAGGATGTCGACTACTTCCCATACACTACCCACTAACCGAATCTCAATGAGGCCACTTGAGACCTTAACTAATCCCATGGCGTGCGGATATTCTTTCACTGTTGGCATTCAGCCATAGCTTTGAGTTGATATTCCTGTGACTATATGCGAAACAACCAGCCATTGTTGTCTGAAATCCAGTTACTCGTCTATTAGAAACTCGCTCAGATTGGCCCATCGGAATAATTGACTCGAATTATGGACCATGCAAAAGTTTATCAGTGTGGCAGGACCGGTGCTAAAGGCTGTTCTTCTTGATTTTTTTTCTGTAGGAAATCTTTATTTTTTTATATCATTTGTTCAAATAGGAAACATTTTTAACAGAGGGTTGGTTCGTTACTTTTGCTTCTAAAAATATGTATACCCCATAACATGAATTTTGACAATGACTCAGGGCAACCTTTCCGATCAAAGGTGATGTTTGTGTGAAACTAAACTATGGGCTGAGTATGTAGCCCAATTTTAATATTAACTGATTTGGACAAAATTGGTTTAGATCAAATTTCATCTGATCAATGACATACATGTGAATTCAGTTCGACAGATTGCATTTTGACAATGGGGAAGCTACGGAATGAGGACCTATTGAACAGGGAATTCATTCTCCCTAGTCAACTCCAGTGAGGCTTGTCTGTGTTAAGGACTCGAGGCCGGCCACAGAAAATTTGGACACCGCCTTAGTTCTTTCATAATTACATCACAAGACACTGCACAACATTATGTTAAGGACCGAGCACCGTTAATAAGGACTATTATATATGCATTATCTGGCAATTTCATTTAATAAAATATTTCAAATTTTGAAACTATAAAATTCGAAACATTCGAATTTAATCGAAGCAATTTAAAAAAAATGTGATCTTGCTTTACGTTGGTAATGATTTATAGGTTTTTCTCCAAATGTTAAAAAAAAGATCCATCCATTCTGCACATTTCAAGCCCCACTTTTTTCTAATTTTGTCTCTTAACATATTGTATTGACTGTCAAAACATTGAAACCTAATTCTCTCTCTATCTCTCTCGACAAGGCTATGCAACCTTCAGACGAAGTTTATTTTCTCCATGACTGTATGACTAGACAGGTCTTGGTGTTCGGTTTCTACACATTATAATTTCGAGAATACTGCTCCTGTGTTATTGCAGGGAGAGGTAAACGCACACTCCCAATTCATGGACGGAGGTTTCCCTGTAGCGTAGCAAATACGACTCCTGTTAAATTGTTTGCTCTACACGTAACATTTGCACACGACACGCAGGACAGTGAAGGTTAAACTAAATAGAGAGAGAGAGAATTAAGGTTTAACGTCGCGTTCAGCAATATTTCAGCTATATAGCGACGATCAAACAAACTTCTAAGTATTCAAGTTAATAACTTAGTATTCCAACACATTAAAACATACACACATTAAAACTTATGCAACAAACCGATTTATCTCAAATAACCTAAGACACAGGCCTCCCTCATCCGACCAAAAGATCTTCTAAAGTAGTTGCCCGATAAAAAAAAATCTCTTACTATCTTAAAATGTATACAGTCGATAAGAATACGTTTCACTGTGAGATCTTCGTGGAATAGAATATACCTTGCGATTGGCTCTTTTTTTAGTAAATGTTCGTGGGTTAATCATGGCCTGATCATTGCTTGATCATCATTGCTCGTTTCTGACTGTTCAGATGAGTATAGCCTACAGTTTTTTTAACTCCTGAAGTTGTCGTTCACTGATGGCAAACATGATAGCAGAGGATATAATACGGATTACGATAGTAGAAACAGCATCACTTTTCGGTAGCATTGAGAATCGTGTCCCTCTTGTAAGACTAGATTTTTTTATAAACAGTTTACACGTTTGTCTTTGGACCTTGGTTCTTTCGATTTTGGACGTGGACATTTTTTGTACGTCATCATACACGTGGTCTGCGTTTGGGAAAAGTTAATGCCACTTTGAAATCTGTTCACGATGTTACATGCTCTATCACTTGGTGTATTGGGCATCAAGTGAATTCCGGGCAGGCTGAGCAACTGACAGCTTTATGACAGAATGTTATATGCACGAGGATGATTGATGACTTGGTATGTCCATTGGTTCCTTCGGTGATCCAATTCACCGTCCCAACGGTTTTCACACTTCCATTCGTATTTGAACGGGTATTAGAGAACATCCACTAACCGCTCTTATTGTCACACTATGCTGGTCCTGATATTGAATTCCGAAATCTCTAGATTGAATGGCTAATAGAGCTGTTTCTACAGAGAGAGAGAGAGAGAGAGAGCGAGAGAGAGAATTAGGGATGAACGCGACATTAAACCTTAATTCCCTATCTCTGTAGTATCATGCGGGCATTATAATGAGACTGAATTAGTCGATTAAAAAACCCCGTAACGTATGAATATCGAATATTCCCAGACTGCTAGGAAAATAAAAAAAAGATTGACTAATTATAGATAGATGCAGTGAAAACACGTATTTATCAGTAATCTGATGGCCATTATTCGAACTTTCGTGCATGACGAGGAAAAATATTTGGACGATCCATTTATTTAAATTTGTAGACACTTGCACTTCGCGACATCCTAGGGTCGCTACATGGAGCAAGATCTCTTGTTGAAATAAAAGAACAATGGAATAATTGAATGCAACATACAATGGAACAATTAACCCTATCTGGCCTGGGGTTTTTGGGACGTATCCTGGTCGAAATGCTCTCCCCCCTCCCCCCTAATTATTTTTCTTAACCCTTGAGCTATGGGACTGAAACTTACCACACTATACCCTTGGATCAAGCTCTAAAATGTGAAAAATCCAAGATGGCCGCTTTGATGACGTCACAGTGACACCATTTTCAAAAACGGCATTTTTTGGTCGATTTTTCGGTCGGATTTTTCGAATGTTTTATTTATGCAATTTCTCCGCAAACATCGGCATGGTAAATTAGTAAATATTACTGTGATGTGAAATAAAATAGTTTTTGCCCACTGTTCATCGCGGAAAAGCAGAAATTTTGAAGAGAAATGACAAAAACATCACTTTTCTGGTACCCCCACGTGGGCGCCATTTTGAATTTACCCATGATCCTCTGCCCGTGGGGTTATGCAAATAGGCTCAAAACTACCCCAATATCATAAACTATAAAGTCAAGGAGATTCATCGCTCCATTTTTTGTCGTTTCGGAGATAGCGCAGAAAGTTTGGTAGGGGGAGCCATTTCGCCCCCCCCCCCCCCACGGCCAGGCCAGGTAGGGTTAAACGCAACATACACTGGTGATGGAAATAGCTATCGGCGTACTGGCGAGAAGTTATATGATCGCAAGAACCGAAAATGAATCCATTGATCCACGTTTTTATTGTAGCTGTTACTGTGAATCCTTGAATGGCATGACCACATGGTCCCTGGCACCGGTCTGGAGACTATTAGATACAAATATTCAAGAGCGAGGATGTGATAGCCCTACTTATCCATCTAATGAAGAGTGATACACGGTGTGGGCTACGATAAAAAAAAGGCCCAATCAGAGAAAACATTACTAGAATGCAAGTTCTTGTTCAGAACACAAGTGTGTGAGACCCGACGCCGAATAAAAGTTGTAGATCATCCAAGGGCGGTGAAGCCTTACTAGTATTTCAATAGCAGTCGTTTGCCGAACTTTGAACATATACTAGGATCATGATGGCTAGATGCCTTCAGAATAACGCAACTGGCCTCTTCTGCATATATACATCGATACTGAGATAATTTCCTCCGCAAAACACATAATGGGAAGCGGCAATCAATAGTTATAATAATGAATATGAATTTGAAGGGAACACCACTGGCTCACGGCGAATCATCATCTCTGGATCTCAATTGATCTTTAAATACATCTATAATAATATGTCTCAGAGGAACTACATTGGTCGCATATGACAACTTCTGCAATTTCTACCATTTCAAAAGTCACTGCATGCATTATCTTCATTAAGAATTATTGTATAATTAATACGAAAAAAAGGCAATAAAAAAATCTGAACTTTGGATGGTTATTGTAGTGATTCCTATACACGCTAATCATCGACAGGGTCCTTGGTGCAACTTTTTGCAGATCCGCTTTTTGCACATATGTCTAAAACTGTTTTTTACACATATGTGTCATTCTTTTGTACATATGTGCAAAACTTTTCAACATATGTGGAATAACCGATTAAATACTGAAACGGCTTGTCATAGTCTATGGCCTTGTAACCTCTATGTTACAGACTGGTGTTCTGTATTGAGAACCTACATGCTATGAACATTTTCCCACGTTTTTCTTACGCTTGCATCTGACGCTAACAAAATCGTATATTTCCAGCTGATGAGGCTACAAGGCTATACTATCATTTGAACTATTAGATTCAAGTATCTAATGCCGCTCAAGGAAATGGAATGGGCCCATGTAGGCACATAATTCCATTCGATGACATCCACAGGAACAGCTGCGATAAACACGTGCCTAAAGAACAAGAATACCATAACACCCAAAAATGGAAAACGTTGGGAGGTCTTTGGATAAAACGCAATCAAAATATCAGCCAATGGGACCGTCTCGTCAGACACGCCGTTCTGTATTCCCACCACTTCCCAAATATTGCATGCGGGGATGGGGTCGATATAGCCCCAGAAGAGAGAATGGATACGGGAAAGACATTTATTGAGGCACATAAAAATACACAGTTTCCCCATCACTGCCTCTTTGAAAATTTCAGATCGTGGGAGCAAGATCCTTTTTATTAACATTTTTTTCTTTTCAGGAAAAAGGTCGAAAAAAGGGTCTGGAGGCAAATACAATTTTTCGATTTGAAATTAGAAAGTTATCAACCGAGAAAAGTTAATTCATACATTATATATAATTGTAATTGATAGTCCGTAAGAAGCCGAATTAAAGAAAACGGGTGCGAATATGGATTCCGCTGCATGAAAAACATTGAAAACATAATTCGGCGCTGTCCTCTGTACAAATGTGACAGGTAAACAAGGTGGAGAATGAAGCGCTTGGTCGGCATTGGGCTTCGCAGTTATGTGTTCTGAATAAGAACTTGACAACAATTTTACCAAAAAAAACAACTCAAATTAAGTGACCAAATCACTTGCGTGAGTACTATATCGTCGAGTGACGTTAATTTGTCCCCTCAAAGCGCCTTAATACTGAACAAATTGTGAAAGAAATAGCGTCACCTTTTTAGTCTCCGAGTATTTTCGACGCAAAATGAAAATGATTCTGGAGAAGTCAGGTAACTTTATTAAAGAGTGTTTCCATCACAGATATTTAACTCGGAATATTTCATCCGATTTGGATGGTTCAACGCCAGCTGTCATTTCAAAGAAAATCACATGGCGTCATTATATAACATGTTTCAATCATTAGGTAACTTACAGACGAATCAATTTCTGTGTGTCGACTCTACATCGATAAATATGGGAACAAGCGTTATGAGGACAATACATGTTTGAGCAGGTTACTGACAGGCTGTCAGAGCCTCTGCTGTCCCATTAACCAGAGAAGATAGTTCGTTTAAAATAATTCTTCAGATCCGTCGAACGCCGTCAATTAGTCGTCCATTTCTATAGCACTCCCCACCAACGGCAAAGTCAGGAAATTCATTACTTATGACTCTAATACAAGCGTCTAGTCCGTCTAAACCACAGGAATACAAATCAGGCTAGGAACTCCCGCGTCACATTCATACTGACGCGTTATCATGTCCATACAGGAGGCGCCATGGGCGGACAAAGGTAACATGGCTAAAACAACGCCGGAATAACATGAAAACAACGTTATAGTTTCCACTATTAAATACCAATGTGATTCAGTGTTGCCACAAGTACGAGTGAAGCCTTGCACGAAGTCTTTCTGTCTCTCTGGTTAGTATAACGTCTCTCTGGAAGAACCGCAGTTAACATGCCCGCGGTCTGTCACCAAACATGGCAACGATATAGTGAGGGAGGTAAACAGTCATGTTGAAGAGACTTAATATATTTAACCTATTAAATGAAGAAATAAGCGAGTATTTGATTCGTATGCAATCCCTATATAGTCTATATTTTGCTCAATGCGACCTTAAAATTAAAGATGCGGGCGAACTGAGAAGAAGTCAGGTCCCCTCGGAGGCCAACATTCTAATTGCATAGCAAAAACATCACAAAAAATGATTGGTATCTCAACCATGTGTTTATTGTAGCTTTTATGTGAACATCTTGAATGACATGACCACACGCGTCCCCTATCATTGGCTTGAGTGGTAACAGACACAAATATTCAATGATGTAATAGCCCTATGAAGTCATCTGATGAAAAGCGAGAAACTATGTGACCGTTTTACAGAAAATACTAGTAGAATGCATGTTCTTATTCAGACATTCGTCACCATAGCAACCACGGTCACAAACTACAATCACAACGTTTTCTAAAGAAGTTTATTCTTTCAACGTATTTCAAGTAAGACGCTATCAGAGTTTCTTTTATTTAAATACCAGCATTCATGTGAAAATGCATATTCATGGTGCTCATATGAACAGTCACAATCAAAGCGTGACAGATACATCAATCTCTAGATGACGACTATACATTGATTATTATGGATTAAGAATACTGATCAGCGATACGGATTTTATATTTTTGGAACATCATGATGTCTTGTCGGCATCATTGAAAACTGCTGACCGCTTCTCTCTTGCAGGAAATTAGCCTATGGTTATGTATACTATGATTGTCTTTTTAAATTTGGTGCTAATACTGTTATATGGAATATGGAATAGGTCTTTGGTTTATGGACGCGGATATTCTTTAATGGACGACGGCTGAATTACGAATGACGGACTAGACGCTTGTAACATATTCTGATAGTTTATTCTAATCATATATCTGAAAGTTGTTTTCAGAGAATCTTTGATTCGCGTAACCCTGAATGATACTCTTATCCTTCGGGGTAATTTCCTGGTATATAGATAATGCAATACAAAGATTGCGAATCAAACTGCCATACGGTCATTTATGCCCTATCATGAGTTCACATGCGGTCATGTTTTCTCGTATATTGTTGTTTTCATAGGAGAGAGTTCCTGATGAAACTGTTCAGCTACAAATTAACATTCGGTACTGTTACATGTAGATTCTGAGGATTTCCCGCGGCTACGGGAGCCCAGGTGACGTTTGCCTGGACTAATATGATTCTTCTTGCATGTGAAGTATAGAAACGGATTACGAATTTATCTTGGGTTGTGTAACAGTATATTATTAGTTATTCGTTCAAACATTACAGACAAATTATCTATCGGATCAATTTCGAAATTATCTTATTTTCACCACACTCATTATCAAAGCGGGTAAGGTGTCATAATGTACATCGAATGTACTTTCGTTTGGAAACCGATGTATATTTCCGGAACAAAGAAAACTTTGGAGAGAAATATATCGATAAATTTCAGTGGAAAAGATACACTATGATTTTATTCCATTGAATGTCGACGAGTGAGTGAAAGTTATTCTGTAAATATCGATATTTTATCAGCCGACGTTTCGAAGCGAGACCGTAGTTTCTAGTAGCGGGGGTGTGTGCCTTTATACGATCCGGCATATTAACCAATCCCGATATTGGACACAAATTTGCTTGTGGGATAATAAAATTTCACGCAGATTGTTTGCATAAAGACCAATCCTGCGATGATGGACTACAACACAAATTAATGGACCACAGTTGTGGGAATCAGGTTAGCTTTCTCAACATATTACCTTACAAACTTCTGAAGGCGATCTCATCAGGCGGAGTATGTCATAAATCTTATCACTCCACATTAGATGATTCCGATACACGGTCTCTAAAACAAATATTTCCTTACCATTAAAATTCGTGGGCGGAAGTTGTTAATGATTCGCAGCAATATCCGTAGCCATAAGTCGGTTTCGTTCACACGTATCCGGTATGTATATCAATTCATCCTTCTTGGGCTATTTGAAAAAAGCTTGTATTTCAGAGGGCGGCATTCTGAATGTCCTCCTCCTGAACCAGATACATATTACTTAAAGGATTTAGTGGCCAGTCCATTTCTATAAGTCCTCTCTCCATTATTTATGAATATGCGAAGGTGAATATGTGAATTCATATTCACAATGAACGCGATGCACGTTGCCGACTGGTTATCGGAGTGTTTCGCGGCCATATTACCAGGACTACCCAACGAAGATATTTGTATCAGTACTCGGAGCAAACAAACTCTGACTTCGTCGTATTCCTTTTACATTGCAAATGTCCAGTTCTGCATCTTTGCAACATTATACGAGTTAAATCCACGAGGCCTAGCGGAGGGGACATGCTGACTGCCCACCAAATTCAATCTTATCTCCTGAACCAGAGGAGAGAATTAAATAAATTTTGTTACACGTGACGTTCAGCAATGTTTCAGATATATAGCCACGATCAAATAAACCCCTACGTACATCCAACAGAATTGGAGCGATATGCAAGAGGTGGGAAAAATTGACTAAAAAGCAACCATATGGTTCTACAGGAAAGCATCCCTCGGCACCCAACATTCAGACTCGAGAATACGGTGGATTTTCCGACGTAGCCCTAGTATCTCAGCCACGCTTTTATTGCTGCTGCTGCTGACTATGAAGTATCCCTATGAAAGCCCTAATGACATTCATATTTAGTCCTATAAAGCGTGCCTTCTCTCTCGTAGTCTTTACGACAAAGAGATGATTACAAATTCGACATCGTAAGCTATCCCTTTCGGGACCTATATATGGCGTATCCATAACTCGCCTAGTAGCATTTCCTAGATTCTGTGTGAAATGGAACGATTTTACTCGTAATCACAAAACATTATTGCAGAAACTTTTAAAACAGGGCTAACCAACAAGCGCCCAATTTGTTGATACATATCGCATGCTGATAGCAAAATACGAGCGTAGCATGCAATATCTATGGCGTAACGTTTCGTAACTTGTCTAATTCCACATAATCCGGGTCTAGGGGCCGTATGATCCCAAATATTTCAAGATCACCGTGGTGTTCATATGAACAGTCACAACTAAAGCGTGACTGAGATACATCATACTTTAGATATCGACTTTAACGAATACTGATCAGCGATACGGATTGTTTTTATTTTTGGAACATTATGATGTCTTGCTGGCATCATTGACAACTGTTGACCGCTGCAAGAAACTAGCCTATTTTTATGTACTCTATGATATATTTTTTGAAGTTGTTGCTAATGCTGTTATATGAATTAGGTCTTTGCATCATGGACGCGGAAATTCTTTAATGGACGACGGCTGAATAATGAAAAACGGAATAGACACCTGTATTTTGATTGAGCCAAGATCTGTAGTAGCAATCGGGACTAAAAGATCCGGGTATACATGTATATCTGACGATGCGTAACCGGCCCCACGCCGACTACATTAAGGACACTGCGGAGAGGGGGATCGATTTTGACAAAGATGCTATTATATATATGAATTGTATGATGGCCAAAATAATCTTTCTCGCTGGTTCTGAAGAATAACGATCGACACATGGACCCGTGGATCAGTTATATTATTGTAGAACGCTACTGTTATTACCATTGTCTAAGGCCGACATATGATCACGATTGCCTGTCGAACTGAGGGTTTATGATCACTTTATATGCCGTGTTTTGTGAGTTACGAACTGCCAATATTACCACACAGAGCCCATGTAGATCATCGTACGGTGGTAAAACCGAGTCATTCATTTCACCGCAGTGATACGTTTCCATTTGTCGATGGCCATCACCGAATGAATAACCATATGCAACCAGAATGTTGGGTGGAATTTTGTGAAGAACATGCATAAATCATAAAGTCGGTAGAGTTATTGGCCCGAAATATAGCCTGGTGATTTGGATAAGACGGGGAAGATCTGACGGAAGTACTTCAAATAGAACATTATAGATATGGCGCTTGGGTAGTAAAATATTAATGTGTACACCTATGTTATGAATAATCATGATAATGGTTTAGACAGACAATTCTCTATCATCTTCAGCTTTTATGCCTGGCATAACACGTAATATACGATACATTTGTATTAATGTTGTCTGGTTTGAGGAAATAAGAGGGAATCTCGTATCGCCTCATATATAATCCAGTACACGTCCAAATTCTCACTCGATATAACCAGCGACGATTAGTCTTTTTTTAATATGCGTGTATTCCAAACGGGCAAAATAACACTTCTATCGTGCTCGATCCTGTTTTACTCAATAAAATTAATGCACGCCAAATATAAAAAAAGGAAGCCTACTCCCGTGAATAATTATATTGGCTTTCTTTTATTTATTCGTCAGTTTGGGAAGCGTCTATAAATTCAACCGTGCGGTTTTAGTCAATTTTTTTTGGAACATAAATCATCCAGAAAACATGGAACTGTACCCACCTCAGTTGTATAGTCCCTACGACACATAACACCTTCCCAGATACATATTGGAGTGAAAGTGTATCCCATTTGCTGGTTGTATATCGACACGAACCCATACTAGCGTGGGCAGTAACCGTGACATTCGCTCTCCGTGATCGGACACTTTTTAGCTTGCCCGACTGAAGCTATTCTAGAACTCTAATTCATATCTAATGGATCTGATCAATGATAATTTGTTGAATTAGCTGTGTCGCTGTTGATATAGTCCATATTTCATATAACAGTATTAGCACCAAATTCAAAAAGACAATCATGGTATATATGAAAATAGGCTAGTTTCCTGGAAGAGAGAAGCGGTCAACAGTTTTCAATGATGCCGACAAGACATCATGTTGTTCCAAAAATATTAAATCCGTATCGCTGGTCAGTATTCTTAATCCATAATAATCGTTGTAAAGTCGTCATCTAGAGAATGATGTATCTCAGTCACGCTTTGATTGTGTCTGTTCATATGAGCCCCGGGTTAAGCGGAATTAGACACAAGTTACGAAATGTAACGCCATAGATCTTGCACGCTACGCTCGTATTTTGCTTGCTATCAACATGCCGTATGTATCGCCAAATTTGAGAAATTTTGAGTGGAGGTGCTTGGTGGAATAGCCCTGTTTTATAAGTTTCTGCAACAATGTTTTGTGACGTTGATTAAATCGTCACATTTAACACAGGATCTAGCAAATGCTACTAGGCGAGATATGTATATGCCATATGCAGATCCCACTGGAATATTACTGTCCAGAAAGGGATAGTTTACGATGTCGAAATTGTAATCATCTCTTTTGTCATAAATTCGACGAGAGAGAATGCCCGCTTCATTTTTATAGTGATATAGATCTAAAAATGATATGCCTGTAGGGCTATCTGCAGTTTCCTTCAATTCCAGTGAAGGTGCATATATATCCTTCACTACACCATTTATATAGCGATTATCCACAGTAACCCAGAAGACAATGGTATCAAACATTGCAAGAGCGGTTTCAAACTTTCCTCCCCGGAGAGGAAATATGTCAATGTGGGAAGAGACATGACCTGTGATAGTGAGTTGTTGCTGTGATTTCACACACAGGATGGCATCTGAGTATAGGCGTCGGTACGACATTCAATATTCAGCCGTCGTCCAGAAAATAATTTTCGCGTCCCTGTAAGAAAGAAGATTTTTCAATGAAAATGTCCTTGTTTGGTGACTCCGTCATTTCCTTCACGCTATTTTTCGGCCATCATTAACGCCGAGTAAAGGGTCATAAATTTCCACAGTCATCCGTTATATATATATATAATGAACATTAATAATCAGTTACGCTAAGGCTCTATTCAACACCTATAAAGTCAATGACGAGTTACTGAAACACAGGTTAATTTCGCAGCGTCTTATTGCGCAGTTTTTTTATATATATCATATCCGTATCGCTGATCAGTATTCTTAATCCATAATATTCGTTGTAAACTCGTCATCTGGAGAATGATGTTTCACAGCCACGCTTTGATTCTGGCAGTTCATATGAGCACCATGAGGATCTTGAAGTACATGGAGAGAGAGAGAGAGAATTAAGGTTAAACGTCGCGTTCAGCAATATTTCAGCTATATAGACTTGGGTTCATACGGCCCCTAGCCCCGGGTTAAGTGGAATTAGACACAAGTTACGAAACGTAGCGCCATAGATCTTGCTGTTTCAATGTTTCATACCGAGGTTAACGAGTTTCATGAGTTTATCCAACTACAGGTTATAATCATCTTAGCGTATTGGTCAGACTATAGTCAGGCGTCGTAGGATCGTCATTCGGGACTGATTTGTGAATATTTACTCAAGGATGAAGAGGGTTCGATGTGTATTACGGATCAGAGAGCTATATTGGACGTTTTTGATGTTTTTCTAATGAGTAGTAAGATAATGAACCTATAGGGAGAGGGAGAATTAAGGTTTAACGTTGCAATATTTTAGCTATATAGCGATGATCAAACAAAATTCTAAGTATTTCAACAAAAGCAAGTTAATAACCTAGCAATCCAGAAGTAATCAACACAACACATTAGAAAAAATCTACTATAGGAGGAAAATATGTCATATTCTCAGATTCACTGTCATGCATTCACGCGATTAAAAGTGGAACTTCAGCTCATCCCACCATCTTGAACATTCCACAGTTATATGACCGTAGATGTCATCAACAGATTGAAATTGTGTTTTGTTGGTTGCCTAGCCACGTTGGCATCAAAGGAAATGATGAAGCTGATAAAATGTCATTGGTAGCTCTAGAAAATGAGGTTGATCCTGTTGGAATCCCATATAGCGACTTCAGACGCTACATCTCTGCTTATTTGAAAAAGCCGTGTCCATCTTTATGAGATGCTGTGGATAATAACTAACTTCATGTATTCCAAAAAATTGTAGGCTACACTCACCTGAGCAGCCGGAAACATTTCGATCAAGAAATGATCAAGCGATGAAGAATCGGCCATACACGATTAACTCACCAACATTTACTAAAAAAAGAACCAGCCGCATGGTGTATTCCATGCCACGAAAATCTCACAGTGAAACACATTCTAATCCACTGGAAAGATATAAGAGATTCTCCTTTTCGAGCAGCTACTTTAGAAGATCATTTTAGTCGAGTAAAATCGGGTTTTCGTATAAATTTTAATGTATGTTCATGTTTATGGTGCGTTGTGTTGATTAATTCTGGACTGCTGTGTTATTAACTTGTTTTTGCTGGAATACTTAGAATTTTGTTTGATCGTCGCTATATAGCTGAAATATTGCTGGGGCGACATTAAATCTCTCTCTCTCTCTCTAAAAACATTTACATACATTAAAATTGATACAACAAACCAATTTCTCTCAAGAAACCTAAAATACAATATTCTTTTACTCGACTAAAAAGATCGTATGAAGTAGCTGCTTGATAAAAAAATTTCTTACAATCTTAAAATTTCGATCAGAATATGTTAACTGTGAGATCTTCCACAGAATCCCATAAAGATTGAAACTGCTTTCTCACATAAGCACAGATAGATGAAACTTGGCATCTGCTACTGAACTGATATATTGTTTGTTTATGTTTATCGGTGCTTGCATCTGCGCGTTCAGAGCATAACATGTCAGCAAAACTAACATGTCAGCACTACCAGTGAGGGTGCCATTTTGGAGACTTCGGAATCTAGTGGTTATATTTTTTCAACTGTAGTTACAATTGATCAGATTAGTCATTAACAAAAAATGCATGTACTGTTTCACTCTTTGGCATATGTTTATGTAGTTAAAATAATTTTTAATGCGAAAAATCACAGAATATTTTAAGTGCCTTCATGGTGGCAAACAAAACTGCAGGTGCCACTGATAATGCACGGAGGGCCGGCACACGCTTGTTCAATTTCCTTGTGCGCTGAAGTCAGGGGAGTACCAGTTGTCAGCATGAACAAATAAACCGAGAAAGAGTATCTGCTTGACGAAGGCAAGATATTTATCGCGCATTTGGTGCATTTGGGCGCGCGCAAAAAATTGAATTCCCCGCCAAATTTGAGGTTAAAAATAGTTGATAATTTTTCAAAGTTGATTTTTCGACGGGAAAAAATGATCTGGATGGCTGAAATTTTAAACAGTAAAGAGTTTCAACTTCCTTTTCAAACGTGCGTCAAATTGTCCATATCCATGAACTCTGCGCGTTTAACGGCGTGATGTGTCCAAAATAGCACCCGTCCAAAATATCGCGGTCACCCGTACATGAAATGAGAGCATCACCATCCAACACATTTAAGCTAACTTTACAGGGAGAGAGAGAGAGAATTAAGGTTTAACGTCGCATTCAGCAATATTTCAGCTATATAGCGACGATCAAACAAAATTCTAAGTAATCAATTCAAAAACTCGGTAAACTAATGCGTTAAAACAGGTACAAACATTAAAATTTGTACAAGAAACCAATCTCTCTCAAATAATTTAAAATACAATCCTCTTTCACTCTGCTAAAAGATCTTCCAGCGTAGCTGCTCGATAAAAAGTATCTCTTACAATCTTAAAATCTATGCAGTCTATGAGAATATGTTTCACCGTGAGATCTTCATGGCAAGGTATACACCTTGGAATCGGCTCCTGTTTCAGTAAATATTCATGAGTTAATCGTGTGTGACCGATCCTACATCGTCTAATCATGGCCAGGTCGAAACGCTTATGACTGTTCAGATATGAGTAACCATCCGTTTTTTTGAACTTTTTTTGAAGATTGAAACAGCTTTCTAACATAAGCGCAGACAGATGGTCTGAAATCGCTGTATGGGATTTCAACAGGATCAACTTCTTCATCTAGAGCTGCCTTAGCCAATCTATCAGCTTCAGTGTTGCCTTTGATGTCAACGTGACTAGGCACCCAACAAAACACAATATCTATCTGTTGATCAAATCTGGTGTCATATAATTGTAGAATTTTCCAAGATGGCGGGATGAGTTGAATTTCCACTTTTAATTGCTTTAAAGCATGATAGGGAATCTGAGAATCTGATTTATTTTTTCCTTCTAGTTGATCCAATACCTTCTAAAGCTGATAATAGAGCTTTTGCTTCTGCAGTAAATATGGAACTTTTACCTGGCAGACGATACGTTTTAGTTTTGGAACTAAAGATAGTAGCACATGCTACTCTCTCACCATCTTTAGAACCATCTGTATAAATAGCCTGATGTGATCTATATTTCTCTCTCAGTAGACCAAATTCTTGTGTATACACGAGCCGGCTCGTGTCAGCCTTTTTATATTTAGTCACTGAAATATCTACTTCTGTCGTGGCTAACTGCCATGGTGCAGTTGGCAAGAGCTCGTTAGGTAAAATTTGACTAACTTTAATACCAGCTGCTACAAGGTGTGAGTAGTATACAACGCGTAAATGGCCGATTTAGCGCTTCACTGCGCATGCGCAGAACCTGTTGTGACGTCAGAATTGGCTTTGTGCGCATGCGTGTGGTGCTGTGGTGGATGGTGGTGGGTGCAAGATGGCCGCTAATGTGGTGGATGGTGGTGGGTGCAAGATGGCCGCTGTGGTGGATGGTGGTGGGATCGGCCATCTTGCACCCACCACCATCCACCACAAGCTGTGGTGGATGGTGGTGGGTGCAAGATGGCCGCTGTGGTGGATGGTGGTGGGATCGGCCATCTTGCACCCACCACCATCCACCACAGTTTTTGCCGCTGTGGTGGATGGTGGTGGGTGCAAGATGGCCGCTGTGGTGGATGGTGGTGGGATCGGCCATCTTGCACCCACCACCATCCACCACAAATGGTGGTGGATGGTGGTGGGTGCAAGATGGCCGATCCCACCACCATCCACCACAGCGGCCATCTTGCACCCACCACCATCCACAGCTTGTGGATGGTGGTGGGTGCAAGATGGCCGATCCCACCACCATCCACCACAGCGGCCATCTTGCACCCACCACCATCCACCACATTTAGAAAAACGTATAAAAGGAGTCGATTTTTAGGGTAGGGGTGTATTCATTGCACTATCTTGCGGAGGACTTTGACTTACCTGACCTGACCCGCCTGCCTGCTTGCTTCACCTTTAGCCAGTCATCTAGCCTGCTTGCCTACTTGTATGAGCTGTGGAGAACCTTTCACTATATTTCATTTTACCAATGCAAATTCACCAGACTTTTACACGGTAGCAGTTACTCAGCAGCCTGAGCCCATAGTCATGATGAATTCAGCCGACCTAGTCACGCTTCAAAAGAACCGTCCTCGCCTCGTTGATGAGATGCAGCATGTGGGCGTATTATGTGATGTGCTTATGGCCGATAACATACTCCTGAAACAGGGTGTCGAAGATATCATGGCGGAGAACACTCCTTCACGACAAAACAGAGCTCTCATCGACGGTCTACTGC
Source organism: Hanleya hanleyi (assembly GCA_036873755.1). Taxonomy (NCBI): domain Eukaryota; kingdom Metazoa; phylum Mollusca; class Polyplacophora; order Lepidopleurida; family Hanleyidae; genus Hanleya; species Hanleya hanleyi. The sequence continues at coordinate 11,920 of JAVTVY010006721.1, read as the reverse complement.
GCCGTGGCCCCTATGCATTTCTAGCCTTCGTGGAGGCGCTGAAGAAGACGGGAAATGAAGAACTAGCGGATCTACTTGAAATTCCCCTTGTAGATGATGATATCTTAGTCATGGATACCACCGAAGAGCGTACAGCTAGCAAACGTACGCACACTACCCCAGAGAGTACACCTGCCAAACGCGCTGGACGACCCAAACGCCCTCGATTAACACCGTTAGAAATACCTGAGCCAGTAGTACCCCAGCAAGTGCCTGTGAAACAAGAGGTAGAACTTCCTATGTCTGTCCAGGATATCAATAACATTATCCAGCAAGCCTACCAGGCAGCCCACACGGACATTTGGGAGCTCTCAGCCTATTTAACTGTGAGTGTGAAAGACGAAGAAGTGCATTTTAATGCATCGGGCTTTAACGACAGACCCGGTAAGCATATTACCATGACCTTAGACACCTGGCAAAAACTGGAGACCCTTGATTACGCCATCGATGCTGTTATTCGCGACCAGGGGAGTGACGAAGCGAAATTTCATGTGGGTGACGACATCTTTGTGAGCTGTGCCTATTTCAACGATGAGCTCCTCGTGCATATCCGTAAATGGAAAATGCGGTTAGATACGCAAGAGCGTGTACCTTGTCCTCAGGGTGTCACTTTGAAATTAACGGCCTGGCGGAAGTTGCAGTGTCTCGCAAGTACAATTCGTCAAGCTCTGGCCTACCAGGTGTCTGACTATATTTATCAGAAGTACATCGACACAGTCCTGGATCTAATCAGACCTCAAATTCCACAGCACACTAGTGTACCCTCATACGCACTGATCACTGAAGCACTACAGGCTGTCACCGAGACGCAAATTGCCCTGGGAGTGGAAGCTGCCTGCCCTCCCAAAATTCCACGTGAAGGGATTATTACCTACATTTACGTGCACCAGGGACGGAAAGATGATGATGAATTCAAACAAGTCTTGTTGCAGAACTATTGAACAAGTGTTCAGAACAAGTGTTGAAAAACATTTTACCGTATTCCTACACACATTCATTGAAGTGGCTTGAGAGCGTATAATTGTATTAAAAATTCAGAGTGTTTTTACTGTTAATTGTATTAAATGCAGAACTATTGAACAAGTGTTGAAAAACATTTACCGTATTCTTACACATTCATTGAAGTGGCTTGAGAGCGTATAATTGTATTAAAAATTCAGAGTTTTTTTACTGTTAATTGTATTAAAAATTCAATACTCAGATATAATTGTATATAAAAATTCAATACCCTTGTGAACACGTTCATTCTATTTGTGTTAATAAAAATAGTAGAAAATTAAAAAAATGCTTGTTAGTGTTCATTCTATTGCTTGTTAGTGTTCATTCTTTTTTTTCTTTTTTTTAAATTGCGCAGAAGGCCGATATGTCAACCCCACACCCAGTCCATTAGATGCCCCTTCATGAATGCTTCACTTTGATACCTCACTCGACCCCATCGGTCCACTAGGGGCTCCCCTAGCTCCAAAAAGGCTATTTTCATACCCTTCGGCCGCCGTGCATGCGCAGAAGGCCGATATGTCAACCCCACACCCAGCCCATTAGAATCCCCTTCACCTAAGCTTCACTTTGATACCTCACTCGACCCCATCGGTCCACTAGCGGCCCCTACAGATTGCCGAACACAAAATTTCACCCTCCCTCCCCCCCTTGCACTTCTCCCCTTTACCCCTTTTTTCAAACCCTTTTTTAATTGTAAAAAAAACATAGAAAATTAAAAAGATTTTTTTTGGCTCCATGAATCTTTTTTTTCTTTTTTTTTAAATTTTAAAAAAAAATTTTTTTTTGGCTCTTCCATCAACCCTCCCCCCTTTACCCCTTTTTTCAAACCCTTTTTTAATTGTAAAAAAAACATAGAAAATTAAAAAGATTTTTTTTGGCTCCATGAATCTTTTTTTCCTTTTTTTTAAAAAAAAAGAAAAAATTTTTTTTTTTGGCTCTTCCACCAACCCTCCCCTCTCCCCTCCCTCTCCCATTTTTTTCAATAATTTCAAAAAAATGGTAAAAAAAAATTTAAAAAATTTTTTCTTTGGGGAGAGGATGATGGGCGTTGGTGTTAATTTTTTTGTGCTTTTTGATAGAAGTTTCCACTTCCGGAAAGATGGGGTGGCCCTGAAAAGGGCCTTTCAAAGTGTTACGACACTTGTTTTATGAGCGGTAGATTCTTTTTATTCCACCCACATGCTTCCTGCAGATTGGACACTTGATTTTTAAATGTTGTTCGCCTGCTTCAACGCAGTGGCACGCGTCTCCTACACACGTCAGCGTGACCCAACAATCTTTACAAATGCATAAATGGCCACACGGCAATACTGCGTACTGGCTATCTTCATCTGTACACACGCTACACTTTGATTTTTTTCTTCTTTATGTAGCTCTTTTTCCTGTCTTGAAATCTCAGCGTCCATTACATTCATGTCTTGTCGCATTCCGTTAATCTGTTCGTTGAGGCGGGTTATCTCGGCCCAAGAGCATGCTTGTGGTGTTGTTTGCGAAGCCGCCGAAGTCGTTATAATCGGAGTTTCGGGAGCCGATGTTGTTATAATTGGCGTTTGTGTACTTGTTGTTGGAGGTCTATTACTATTTAACCATGGAAGCTCGTCTTGTTCTCCATCAGTTATATCCTCATCTTCCTCATTATCATCTTCTTCTATGGCAGCCATCCTGCTGATTTGTTCGTCTTGTTGTTGACTTCGCCTTATCAACCTCGCATCTTCTTGTATTACAGCCCTCTGTAGCTCTTCGAGTTCTTCTGTACTTCGTCTTATCATGGTTTCGTCTTCAATAACTCGCTGAAAGCTTGTAATTACTGTTATTCCACCATCATCTTCACTGCTAATCATCTCTCTGTGTTCTCTAGTAGCATTTCTAGGATCTCTAGGGTGTGTGAACAGTGCTCGTCTTGAACCCATGATTGTATTTTGTGAATAAATGGGAACATACTACGCGTTATTTATAGTCTAGACGGCTGGTGGTGGATGGTGGTGGGTGCAAGATGGCCGCTAATGATGCACCCACCACCATCCACCACAGCGGCCATCTTGCACCCACCACCATCCACCACAGCTTGTGGTGGATGGTGGTGGGTGCAAGATGGCCGATCCCACCACCATCCACCACAGCGGCCATCTTGCACCCACCACCATCCACCACAAGCTAAAAATTTCCTAGTTTTATTTCGATAAACCCGTTACAATTTCCAGGGTGATATTATAAGGCTGTAAGCCGTAGTCTTGACGTATTTTTAGCCAGGAAAACCGATTTATTTCCCAGTGTACGGGTTTTTCACACTACCACATCATAACCTTATGGGTTTAAAATCGCTAAAATTATTAAAATACCGGCTTAGTTTAGCGCTAGGCTGGTAAATTTTTTTAAATACTACACTATGAATTGCCTGAGTTCAACTTGCAATAAAATTTATATGTGCACTGACATTTATTGTAAAATCACAGCCGTTTAAAATTGGAAAAGAAACACAAACATATTTTGTTGTTCAATTGGAAATAAAATTTATACGTGCACTGACATTTATTGTAAAATCACAGCCTGGAGACGAAGAATTTCGTTACCATTGCCAGTAAATTGTAAGTTTATTGCGGAAAGAATTGATATTTCATAAATTCCTGCGGGAAATAGGAAGTACACATATAAAAGAAAATTGTCTTGACGTAAAAAGTTGGGACATTTCATATTTACGGAGATATGGATTTTTATAACTGAGCCGGTTTTTCGTGTAAACCATCGCAGCGAAAAGGGAAACGGCTGTCATCTTCGTTTTGCTATGTCACAAAAAAAGTGCTCGAATTACTTATTTCCAAATGATTTCATGACGAATCCAACTAAGGTTAGCAAGCATACATATCTTACGATATTGTCATGAACTGCCAGCACATAACACGTTCTGGTTGATGAGATCTGAATTTAAGTGTTGTAGCATGTTATTATAACCAGTCTATGATCGAGTGCCACCCCAGTGTCGAGCATTTACATCGTCCAGTTTGCACCAGCAAAAGAAAAATTACCAACGTTCATCGAACGTATGCTGAGCGGCATCGGGGCACCTTCATGTGGTCTCCCGCGGTATATGAATGACTTAGATATGAATGCATGAATTAGTTTGATATAATTTTGTTGCGTATGAACGATTTAAAGTGGAAATATTCCGTACAGGTCTGTTATATGTAACAAACGCTAACAAAAATGGTTGCTCAAGGTCAATTTCCCCGGCTTGCCCGGATAATAACTCCGTTCAAACCACAGCCCCATCTATACGCTTTGGTGCAAGGGAGACAACTCGGACTAGACCAATTCCCAGGCGAAGATGATGTCCCGCTATATTTGGCCTGTATGGGGTATAGGGGTGGTCGTTTTTTTTTATGGCTTTTACTATGAGCTATGAGGTTGATCATGTAGAATACGATGGAAAAAACTATGAAAGTACCGGGTAGGCTTGTATATAGATCCATATAGACCCATATACACTCATATACTGGGATATTAGTATGTATAAATCCATACGGGGTGGACATGTTGGAGTCTAGGTGGAGCACTAGTGGCCCGATTGGGTAGAGTGAGGTCTTATTTTAAAGCTCTCGAGGAAATAAATAAATAAATAAATAAATAAATAATAAAAAAATCAAAAAAATCATAACAACCATTTTTTAATTTTAATTATTTTTCTATTGGGTACGCGTATGAATTTTTTTTACTCACATTAGCAAGAATCGGTATATATACATTTTGCCTGGCCGGTGTTTTGTCATTCATCATTATGGCAGCGCACGGAAAGGAGCTCGCTTTCTTTCAACTGACGTCTGATGTGATTCTCATCGTGTATGATCATGAATTGCAGCTTATCGAAGAACACCCTATAGAAGTGAAGTTATCTTTAAGCCTACCAGGCTGGACTCTATTAACACGGTTGTTACAGGGAAAAGAGCCCGAAGTCGATTTTATGCATGTGGGAATCGGTGTGTACCTGCGGAGTGGTAGAGATAATTCTTTTTTCCCCCGGCTAGAACAGTGTGGGGGTGCCGCTATCCTACTTCGGCCGGCATTATGGCAAGCGCTGAAAGCTATTATCACCGATGTCCATGACGTACTCTATCCTGAGGCCAATTCTCTAGCTACCCGTACTCTTACACCGGATTGTACCCTATTATTATATCCCCAACGCGTGGAGCTGATCGATGACGATAGCCGATGTTGGTGTACGTCTGAACCCGCGCGTGTCTCTTTATCCCCGGAAGGCTGGATTACCTTGAAACGTGTGTTATGCGGTGATCTCGACGGAGATAGCATTCACCTGTGTGACGATGTGTACATTTTCCGCGGTCCCTATTTTGCTCGACTTCTCTGTCTCAAGCGAGGGGGATTTACTCTGGACCCCGATCTATGGACGGCTTTGCAACAAGTAGTGCCCATGGTGGATAAAGTACTCTCTCCACAGGAGCCGCCTCTCACAGAATAGTACCTGACACTATAAATACCAGGGATGAGACAGAGTGTGTGTCATTCTCCGTTCGACATTTAGAGCAAGCATGTCACTACGAGCCATCCTCCCCCTTACACCTTACCAGGTGGGGTTATACATCTATGAAGATAAAGTCACCCTGGTGGAAGATTGTGGAGCTATTTGCTGGGCGCCCGCTGAGACTCTATCGAATACGGTGACACTACAGCGTGATGGCTGGACTAAATTTAAACGGGTGTTGAACGGTGAGTTCGACGGACACCTCATCCACATAGACAATGCCATCTACGTATATTCCGTACCTCCCCTCTACGCACGCCTGGGCCGCTACCAAGATCCTACGCGAAGTTTCATCCTAACTCCCTCTCTGTGGTCAGCCTTGGAGAAAGTAGTGCCTATTGTGGACCAGCTGTTTACACCGGACGACCGATCACCAGACCAATTGGCGTGGGCTCGTGCTATGGAAGACGCGCTGGCTGAACCTTATGAAAAAAAACAACATGATGATGAATCCGATGATACAGCCGGGGAAGACGAAAGTGCTATATCTATAGAATGCACAGAGGCTAGAGTGACTGTGTCACCTGATGAAGCGAACAACACACATGACGACGACCCAGAGGCGCCTCAATGAAGGGTAAGAAGAAGCCCGTAATGAAGCGGTCCCGAAAGGGAAAAAAGGAGTCCGCATCTACAGTGAACGAGGTGTTAACCGATTTGTATTACAGCCCTACCAGTCCAGCCGCGTATAGCGCTGTGGGAGCGCTGTCTCGAGCTGCCCATTCTCAAAGCATCAGTCGAACTGAAGTTCGAGACTGGTTAAAAACCCAAGACACTTATAGTTTACATCGAGCAGCCCGACGACATTTTCGCCGTAACCGAGTGATCGTAGGAGGTATAGACGCGCAATGGCAGGCGGATTTAGTTGACATGAGTCGATTTGCACCTCACAATGATGGACATCGGTACATATTGACCTGTATCGATATTTTATCCAAGTATGCCTGGGTACTACCCATTCGCACCAAAACAGGAGAGAATCTAATAGGAGCGTTCCAGCAGATTTTCAAGACGGGGCGCAAACCTCTTTATTTACAAACAGATGGAGGCACAGAATTTCTCAACCGACCCTTTCAAGCCTTTCTTAAGAAACAGAAGGTATTTTTCTTTCATACGTACAATGAGACCAAAGCTTCTGTGGTGGAACGATTCAATCGTACCTTCAAAGGACGAATGTACAAGTATTTTACCGCCCAAAACACCCGACGGTACATCGATGTACTACCTCAACTGGTGCAAGGGTACAATCGCGCCTATCATCGCAGTATCCAGCGAGCTCCCCGTGATGTGACAGAACGCAACGAACATCAAGTGCGTGCTACGCTGTACTCATCCAGTCCATCACTCACGGCACCCCGTTACAAACGTGGAGATGTGGTACGGATCAGTAAAGTGAAAGGCCAATTTGAGAAAAGTTACTTGCCCAACTGGAGTGACGAGCACTTTGTCATCGTTCGTCATAAACCTCGACAGCCACACGTCTATCAACTGGAAGATCTACAAGGAGAAACACTGCAAGGCACGTTTTACGAGGCAGAATTACAACCCATAGTGAAAACACCGAAAGACTACTACACGGTGGAAAAGATTTTGAAAACGGAACGTCGACGGGGCATCGCCTATCATTTCGTCAAATGGCAAGGGTGGCCTCGTTCGTTTAATTCCTGGGTGTCCGGCCGTGACATGAAACGCCTATAAATTCTAACCCCTATCATCACCAGCCTTCAGTGTAGGATTGTACCATGGATAGGACACATCTACCCTTACTGTTACGAACTCGAAAAGCACAAGTGGGTACTGTAGTGTGTCTAATAGTGCTTGTGGGTACGTTATTTACAGGCGTGTTCTACGATTTGTCGTACGTGGTATCCTGTTTGAGCACCCTGCGTTCCACATCTCAGTCATCCACCACTTCCACTTCGATCACGACGACGACGCTGCCTACATCATCCAAGACGTCAAGGTACCGCCACGTATCAACCCAGACACCCACGTCTACCACACCGCCGTCCACACCGTCTACTCCATCCATCATCACCACGTTACCCTTTGCCCGCTACATCCAGCCATCCACCACGACGACGACCACGCCCCGTACTACTACCACGACTCCAACTCCACGTCATCCTCCGTCATCCCTGAGAAGCGACGATCCTTCCACCCCATCACCACCACCACCACCAACACCTAGTACACCCACCAACACCACCACGCCGCTAAAAATATTTACAGTGGACTCCCGTGAATCACGTTTACCACGACAACGGTACCCATTCGACTACGATCCCCGGTGGGATCCACGACAACAGGGGTGGGCTTCTAAACGCCGAGCGCAAATCACCAAATAAAAAAATAAAGAAAAAGAAAAAAATAAAATAAAAAAAACTATGGATCCTCGATGGCAGCATCCTTTCACGTGTCTCATCGCTGGACCGACAGGGTCGGGAAAAACACACTTCGTTCAACGTCTCATCCAACACGGGTCAGCCCTCATTTCACCGCCTCTAGCTCGCATCCTGTGGTGTTATGGAGCTTGGCAACCCGCGTACGAGGAACTGGCACGTGTCCCGGGACTCACCTTAGTGGAAGGCTTACCCCCTGAGGATACACCCCAAGACACCTTGGTGGTGGTGGACGATCTCATGACGGAAACGGACAGTCGAATCACCCGCCTCTTTACCAAAGGAAGCCATCATCGTCGGTTGAGCATCATCTACATCGTCAGAATCTCTTCAGTAAGAACAAAGAGCACAGGAACATTAGTTTGAATGCTCAGTATGTGGTGTTATTCAAAAACCCCAGAGACGCTTCACAAATTACGCACCTGGCCCAACAGATGTACCCTAAAACACGGCCTTTGTACGAGAAGCCTTTGAAGATGCTACCCAACCCGCTCACGGGTATCTACTCATCGACTTGAAACAAGACACGCCCTCCACCCTGCGATTGCGTACCCTCATTTTTCCCGGCGAGATGCAGACGGTGTACACACCCAAATGAGTAAAGAAATAAAAGAAGATAAAAGAAGAAGACAACGCACTCTAGCCGTCATTCATCATCATGTCTGCACGGATACGCAAGCACGCGCCGGCCCTGCGCGTATTACGCAGCGCGCCACCGGAGGTGGGCCGGGCCCTGGTGCGCGGGGCAGATCCCGACTTGGTACGGTGTTTGTGTGAAGTGGCCCATAATGTGTTAAAAGGCAATGTTCCACTCAGTCCTCTGCAGAAAGGGAAATTGCAACGGCACAAGGCGGGTCTCCGAACGTTGGTGAAGAAGACGGGTAGTGTCAAGAAAAAGAAGCAGGTGTTACAGCGAGGTGGATTTCTCGGCGCACTCCTCGCACCCTTAGCCGCTACTGTACTGGGACCGTTACTAGGCTCCATCTTGGGACGCTAACGTCATGGAACATACGAAAAAAATGATGCTGGTCGAACCTCGACTGTTACAGAGTTTGCAATCACCCTATCCCGTACCGGCCACAGTGCAACAACTCCAGTCTCTGGATGAAGAGATGAATAGTATACTCCAACGTCGACTACCCGATCACGAGAAAATTCAACTCTACCATCATACGCTGAACCGGTACCAGACGTTTATGGATCAATATAGAGGGAGTAGTACTAGTAGTAGTAGTACACCACCACTGCCACCACTACCCAACACAACGCCTACTCTCACATCCCCGTCACCCCCTTCACCTGAGCTGGAAGAGGAAGTGTTGACCAGTGTGCCTAAAGCCTTCAAGACCAAGGCCCGTTTATTGTTGGATCGGGTGAAACAGAATGCCAATATGAGTTGGAACGCTGAAGGAAAACTGCTGATTCGAAACAAAGTGGTGCCGGGGTCTCATATGACCGATTTGATCAACGATATGGTCCGTTCTCGCAAACACTCTAATCCACCGGGCTGGGAAGTCTTTGCTCAGGGATTAAAAGACACGCACATCCCTCAAGAATTGGTAGGGAATCCTAACCGTTGGGCCTTTATGCAGCAATCGACCCGACACCAACCATCACCCTCCTCCGCCGCCTCTTCTTCTTGGGACTCCATGTCACCGCCGCCGCCGTCCAAAATACCGCAACCACGACGGGGACGTAGCCGATCTAAGTCAACGCGACCATCACAACGCCGAGGTAAGAAGGCGTCCAAGACCTGGGGCCCTTACTGGGAACCCTACTAATAACTCCTATAAAAACCCGGTGCAGAAGCCAGAACAACTCAGTCGTCATGTTTTACCTGACGTTGCCCAGTAATAGCTCACTCGAAGTGTTTCCTGACAACACCTTGACCAAGTATGTCACTCAATTACCCCAACCGTTACATTTACCTGGACGATGGGAATGTGGACTGGTGGATATTCAATACCCTTACTCATGGTACAACGTACAAGACCAAGAAGTATGGTACGAAGTGACCTACCAAGATAAAATCTACAGATTGACTCTCCCCGAAGGCCAATACGATACGCCCCCGAAGTTCAGTCAGGGTCTGATGGCCTTGTTGGAGTACAAGGCTCTAAAGGAGAGCACGGATAGTGCAACACGCCTGATAGCCTTTCGCTTCAAGAAAAACGTGTTCTTCGATGTCAACGAACACAACGACAAGAGCTCTATCATGCTGAGCCCTAACGTGGCTGTGAAACTCAGTCCTACACTACAGCAAATGTTACGGCTGCGTGACAGCGTCTACACGGGTCCCACCATTGACAACGGTACCCTGTTGATGGATATGAAAGTAGGTATGTACGGACTGTACGTCTACTCGGACGCAGTGGACAGCCATATTGTGGGTGATGTGAACACACCTCTGTTACGGGTGGTACCCATTAGCAAGACGTATGGCGATCAAGTCAACCAGAGTTTCAACCATATAATGTACCTGCCCGTACGACATACCGATATCAACACGATCACGGTGGATATAAGAGATGACACGGGACGTCCGATCGCATTCGAACGAGGAAAAGTGGTGCTGACACTTCATTTCCGACAAGCCCGCTCTCCTCACTTCGTATAATGTACGTGCCTTACCAGTGCCATACGCCCAGCTATGCCGACTACTACAAGAAACAAACGGGCGGAAGCTTGCCCATGTTTAGCGGTGCACGCATGCAACGAGGTCACGGATTGGGGAACATACTGGGCAGCATTGTGAAAACGTTTTTACCCTTGGTGACACGGGGTGTGAAAGCGGTAGGGAAACAAGCGGTACGCAGTGGATTGCGCATGGCCGGTGATGTGATGGAAGGCACAGCACCCCGACAAGCCTTCAAACGACGGGCTAAAGAAGCCGGCGGCGTCTTGATCGCCAAAGCCCTTAAAAGACAAAGGCCGACACAGCCAAGATTCATTCAACGTCCAACACACCGACGACGCACACCCCAGAGGAGGAGGAGGACTCAGACCAGGACGAATAAGAAGAAGAAGAAGAGGAGTAATAATAGGAGAGACATCTTCGCATAATGGCATTCATTCACTCCGAGTCATGTCCGTCTACCAACAGTGAATTGGATTTGTGGACTATTCCACCCACCCAAACCAGTGTAGCCGAAGGACGTTGGGTAGAACATCGACCCCTGGCTAGCCTGACGGGAGTGGGTCCCATAGAATTTACCATTGAAAACAAAGATACGGCCTACCTGGATTTAGCCCACACGTACTTGTACGTGAAAGCCAAAATAATGGACAACGACGGGACGCCCATAGCGGACGATGCGGTAGTAGGCCCGGTGAATCTTTGGCTGCACTCCATGTTCCAACAGGTGGATATAGGTCTGAACGATAAACTCATCAGTACGTCCACCAATACGTACCCGTACCGAGCCTACATGGAGACGCTGTTGTCGTACGGCAGTGATGCCAAAAAATCACACTTACAAGCTCAGCTGTACTTCAAGGATACACCCGGACTCTTCAACAACATACTCGGTGCCAATAATGGGTTCGTCGTACGCAAAAGAATGGCAGCCCAAAGCAAGTCCATCGATATGATGGGACGACTGCACGCCGATCTGTTCCTGCAAGACCGCTACATGATGAACGGAGTATCCATCAAGATCAAGTTGATCCGTTCCTTACCCGCGTTCGCCTTAATGGGCGGTGGAGTCGGGGGTATCAATTACAACATCGTCATTGAAGATGCAGCCCTGTTTGTCCGTACGGTAGATTTGCAACAGGGCGTGTTGCTGAGTCGCATGGAAGCCTTATCGAAAAAACCAGCCCTGTACCCCATCCGACGCGTACAGACCAAGGTGTTCTCTGTGCCAGCAGGTACGATGATGGCCAACCGTGAAAATTTATTTCTAGGGGATCTGCCTAAACGTCTTACCTGGCGTGTGTGACCAAC
>JAVTVY010006720.1:0-38103 GCA_036873755.1 Hanleya hanleyi | reverse complement strand
ACCAAAAGGTCTGTACAGGGGCGGGCCTGGGGGACGAAACGTCCACCAGCAGAATCTCGCCATATACAGGTAAAAATTACAACACATATAAGGGAAGTGGAAAGAGGTGCCGACATACTGACTGCGTCACATGACTTCACAGAATAGTCTTCTGGTAAACCTATTCTAAAGCACATACCAAGACTCTAACGACTCGTGATATGTGTTGTATCTCAGGTACGCTTTTATTGTACCCGTTCATGTGGCAACTTGGATGATATGACCACACGGCCCCTAGCACCGGCATAAGCGGTATTAGATACAAATCTAGAGAGCCATGATGGAAATGCTCTGACAACTCGTATACTGGTAATTGGTGAGCTGTTTCGCTGTGACAACTCGTACATTGGAGATTGGTGAGCTGTATCGTCGTCAGATGTAAATGACGGCATTTAACACAAAAGACTAGCCTGTAAGGCCCAATGTCGACCCAGCATCAACTTCCCACAAAATGCCAACATATATCAAAGACCAAAAGATCTGTACAGGGGGCGGGCCTCGGGGACGAAACGTCCACCAGCAGAATCTCGCCATATACAGGAAAAAATTGCAACACATATAAGGGAAGTGGGAAGAGGTGCCGACATACTGACTGCGTCACATGACTTCACTGAATAGTCTTCTGGTTAATCTATTCTAAAGCACATACCAAGAATCTAACGATTCGTGATATGTGTTGTATCTCAGGTACGCTTTTATTGTACCTGTTCATGTGGCAACTTGGATGATATGACCACACGGCCCCTAGCACCGGCATAAGCGGTATTAGATACAAATCTAGAGAGCTATGATGGAAATGCTCTGACAACTCGTATACTGGTAATTGGTGAGCTGTTTCGCTGTGACAACTCGTACATTGGAGATTGGTGAGCTGTATCGTCGTCAGATGTAATGACGGCATTTAACACAAAAGACTAGCCTGTAAGGCCCGATGTCGACCCAGCATCAACTTCCCACAAAATGCCAACATATATCAAAGACCAAAAGGTCTGTACAGGGGGCGGGCCTCGGGGACGAAACGTCCACCAGCAGAATCTCGCCATATACAGGAAAAAATTACAACACATATAAGGGAAGTGGGAAGAGGTGCCGACATACTGACTGCGTCACATGACTTCACAGAATAGTCTTCTGGTTAATCTATTCTAAAGCACATACCAAGAATCTAACGATTCGTGATATGTGTTGTATCTCAGGTACGCTTTTATTGTACCTGTTCATGTGGCAACTTGGATGATATGACCACACGGCCCCTAGCACCGGCATAAGCGGTATTAGATACAAATCTAGAGAGCTATGATGAAAATGCTCTGACAACTCGTATACTGGTAATTGGTGAGCTGTTTCGCTGTGACAACTCGTACATTGGAGATTGGTGAGCTGTATCGTCGTCAGATGTAAATGACGGCATTTAACACAAAAGACTAGCCTGTAAGGCCCGATGTCGACCCAGCATCAACTTCCCACAAATGCCAACATATATCAAAGACCAAAAGGTCTGTACAGGGGGCGGGCCTCGGGGACGAAACGTCCACCAGCAGAATCTCGCCATATACAGGAAAAAATTACAACACATATAAGGGAAGTGGGAAGAGGTGCCGACATACTGACTGCGTCACATGACTTCACAGAATAGTCTTCTGGTTAACCTATTCTAAAGCACATACCAAGAATCTAACGATTCGTGATATGTGTTGTATCTCAGGTACGCTTTTATTGTACCTGTTCATGTGGCAACTTGGATGATATGACCACACGGCCCCTAGCACCGGCATAAGCGGTATTAGATACAAATCTAGAGAGCTATGATGAAAATGCTCTGACAACTCGTATACTGGTAATTGGTGAGCTGTTTCGCTGTGACAACTCGTACATTGGAGATTGGTGAGCTGTATCGTCGTCAGATGTAAATGACGGCATTTAACACAAAAGACTAGCCTGTAAGGCCCGATGTCGACCCAGCATCAACTTCCCACAAAATGCCAACATATATCAAAGACCAAAAGGTCTGTCCAGCCCGCTTCATTTTTATAGAGATATACATCTAAACATGATGTGCCTGTAGGGCTATCTGTAGTTTCCTTCAGATCCTGTGGAGGTGGATATATATCCTTCACTGCGTCATTTATATAACGATTATCCACAGCGAGAAGATCGTCTATATAGCGTTTGGTGAAGGAGAAGGAACGGGCGTTGAATGGATCGGTTTTTGAAAGCGCCTGCATATAGTCATATTCATAAAAGAACAGATGTAGATCAGCCAACAAGGGTGCACAATTAGTACCCATTGGAATATCCATATGCTGTTGATATATTGTGTTGCCAAATTTCACATAGATATTTTTAATGAGAAATTCAAGCAACTCTATAAACAGAGAAACATCACATGAATGACATCTCTTGTATGTAGTAGAGCTAAAGAAAGCTTTATGGCTTCCGACATTAATATATCTACGATCAGTTTTCTTGAACACAGATACTATTAATGAACTTAAACGGTCAATAAGGTCCTGGTGAGGGATTGTAGTATGGAGAGTCGAGCAATTTTCAAAATCCACAAACATTCAACGCCAAAGTTTTTAGAAGTAGTGGGTCAATACCTTTCCCAAAATGCGTTTACCTCCTGAAGGGCCCTCGTCAACAGGATTGAAAGAAGCTTGATGGTGCAGCTTCTAGAACCAGCTATGAATCTAGCTTTGTATGGCGATTTATGCATTTTGGGAGTCCAGTATACTTTTGGTATGTCGTTATGATTGGTTGAAAGACAAATACCTGTTTCTCCGAGAAACGTTTTGCGTTTGTTAAATAAATCTTTCAGAGGAAATGCATTTTGGGAGTAAGTAGACGTATTTGATGTGATATGTTTACACTCAACTCTTTAACCAGCATCTAGTAATAGTACTATTTACATATGAATATTTTATTATTTGGAGCTTTGTCTGCTGGGACTATGACGAATTTACTCTGGAGATTTGCTAGAACTTCTTGCGAATTGAGGTTTCTCGGTACTTGTTTTGCTTACAGGTACTTCTGTCAATATGGCGGATTGTTTCAACGACCTTGCTCTTGGTGAGGTCCAGCCAATCAGCGAGTACTGTAGCTTCAACTTTTTCTCGCTTAGACCAATCAATAACGTACTCTTCCAAACCAGACATGACTTTCTTCTGGTCGGCCTTCAGATTTTTTCTTCTCGGCTCTCTACATTTAGGTCCTTTCATCATGAGTAATCTTAGGTCATTATCACTCACCACATCAAGTTTACCAGTCATAATATGTTTGCAATGTGTATAGATGAAGTTCGACAAGTCACAATCACAACTATAGCCTCCCGACGTGTATAAGTTCCAGTCAAAATCATTGAGAGCATTAGAGTAATTGAATGTTTTGGTGACTATAGATTTGTTATACTTATATGAAATGCAAGGAGGTTATGTGAACTTAAAATAGCTTGGTACAGCGTTGCGTACCTCTAGATCATTCGGGATTTGAGGTAAATTAATAATGTCCAGTCCTTTATCTAAGTAGTTGAGTTTCAAGAAAAGCCGATCTTGGGATGTTTCGATTATATTCATCGGGCAATACAACCGAAAATACCCTATATCTTACTTTAGTGATTTTGGGTGGTATTATATTTCCTGAAGACGCAGATTGTTGTATATCTACTGCTATATGATTTAAAGCTTTCAGAGGTAATGTATACTATCGGGTGCGTTGCAGACCGAATGCAGCGATAGAGGAAAAACCGACATAACCATGTAACCCCATATATATACAACACGAATGTAACACGCTTAATGGTCGGTATTGGCAAACATGATATGGTTTGGTGAGTAATTTTTTCTGTCACGAATGCCTAATAAAACATGAGAAATATCGAGGTAATATGTACATTGATGAAATTATCAGAAGCTCACTAACTGAAAGTGTGCATCTGTCATGTCTGTCATATTCACCATCGTATTTGATCAAGGGGATGCAGGATGCTGCTAGCTTCACTTATCCATGGAAGTAAAATAGGAGGAGGCACAACTCTCTCAGGCGAGGGGGCCCGGGCCAGCACTACCACTCGCTGGGCCTTTGTATACTGAATAGCTGACAGCGGGAATAGCTTTATTTGATGTTCAATGTGCGTGACCGCCCGACAAATTCGCGGGTCTGTTGGTGACTGATTAGCAGGGCGGAAGTGAATCATCTGCCCTTCGCAAAGCAAATATTAAAAAAATTGAAGTAATGCGGATTATGGTGATAGTTTTATAATTTATGTGCGATACTGTTTTCCCTAACTACATCGTGTTGAAATCTGACTGTCATTTTTACCATTTTCGAACATTTTAATCGATTTCGGTAATTTCCGAATTTCCAATAATTACAAAAATTTGCAAGGAAGTTCGTATACGCATGGTAACGCGTAGTCAAGACGGCACGAGGGAGCAGTCGCTCGTTTGAGTATAACCCACAAGTAAATAAATGGGAAAACCCCCATTAGAGATTTTGTCAAAATGTGAAAAATTTTCATTTTCAAGACAAAGCCACCAGGCCACCAAGTTATAATAGGAGCAACATTACGGAGCAATGAACAGGAAAATGAAAACATATGAAAGCAAATTTGACGTTTTCTTCTCTTCAAATGCCATATTAAGGATATTAGCTGATTAGCAATACCCCCTGTGGGACAATCCTCGAGTAATCACCAGGCCCCAATCAACAAAGGTCCGGCCGTTTTCCCTACAGCGTCTCATTATCAACAGCTATATCCCAGTTCATCCAATTATTAGCGGAGACGCCCTTGTAAATTGTCTAAATGTAATAAGTATATTAAAAAATAAATATAAATAAAACAAATTATTGACATGCACTTTTGGATACCACGTATGCCTTGGGTGGTGGCGAGTTTATTTCTTTACTTGATTTACACATGCAGTGGTCATTTCAATACATGTTTATATGTTAAACTGTACAATATTATGAACAATTTTATATTTAGTTATGAAGAGGAAGGAAATAATTAACACATATTTACCACCCATATGAGCTCAATCAACAAATGCCCGAGCGGTTAACGTCTCTTTATCAACAGTTATCCCAGTTCATCCAATTATTAGCTGAGACACCCTTGTAAACTGTCTAAATTCAATAAGTATATTATAAAAATAATAAAACAATATATTGACATACTGTTGGATACCATGTATGGCTGGGTTCGTGGAGAGTTATTTACACGGGCAGTGTTCATTTCAAAACATGTTTATACGTTCAACTGTTCAATATTATGAACAATTTTATATTTAGTTATGAACAGGAAGGAAATAACACATTTTTACCATCCTTGAATATGGTTTTATTCTGTCATGTGATGTTTTCTCGAATATCGATTATAAAAGCCAAATATTATGTTGAGACGGTTCATTCGAATCGAGATAGCAGTACAAAATATTTCAATATACGAAGAAATGGACCGACACTTAGAGTAGCTTAGTCCTTCACCGCCATGCTGGAAGAGCAACATTCCAGAGTAACATCGGACTTCCCAAGCGATAGTCCCCATTATCTACTTTGGCAACAAGATAGACTAATATCATCCACAAAGAGTTCCATTGGTATGAGATGGCATCCAACCGTACTTCGATGGTGCATCACCCTCCATGCAAAAAGTCATCAAAGTTCCTGATGTTACCACACGAAAATACCCTGAGAGAATATACCCTATTTGCCAACGCCTCCAATGGAATCAACAAGGATCTGATCAACCGAATTAAGGATGACTTTGGGTTTTCCAGCCTTGCCGAATTTCAGATGGACATCAGCCTGGTCTTCGACGAGATGAAGATCCAATCTGGACTTATATATTCTAGGTATATAATTCATAAGCATCTAGTGCAGTTATAGCTGTTACCTAGTCTTTGATTAGATGAAGATTAATCGGGAATAATAATAATAATTTATAAGCCAGGCATTCTGGTACAGTTGTTTCATCACTTACACAGGGAATTGCCATTTTCAACACACCCGTATTATTTGCGATGTTTTATTTTTATTTAAATAGTTCGGAGGGCAAGCTTGTTGGATTCTGCCATCTAGGAGACATTGCCGATTACATTGACGCCTTTGTGAACGGACTTGGATGGGATTCCGATGCTCCTGGTACAGAACAGCTACCTCGACGTGAAGTACAGCCTGCGACACACGTCTCACCCATCATGGTGAGGGGTATGTTTTCTTTAGGGCTTGCTGCCGTCTTTGCCTTCTACCCGTGCGTCGGTTTCACCAGTTACCAACTTTATCCTGTTGTTTGGAAGGCGATTGAAGTGCCAGAGAGTACCGGCTTCCAAGTACGAAGCGTTGTGTCGGACGGCACCAGTCCAAACAGAAAGTTTTACCGACTACATGCAGTGACCGGTTGGGAAGGAGTAGTTTACTACACACGGAACCGTTGGAAGAAGTCAAGAAGAGTGTTCTTTATCTGTGACGCTCCACACCTGATGAAGACAACCAGAAACAACTGGGAGAACAGCAAATGGAACAAACAGGCCAGACATCTTCATGTGAGTATTTTATGCAGAATATTTCAATTACTAGCAGTGTCGTGGAAGTTACGTTAACAACCCGTTTTGCAAAAATGCAAATAGCGCATTTTCCTATAATGATTTGTTTTCTCTTAACAGTACAACGGACAAGATATTACTTTGCCACAGCTGATGAAGTTGGTGAAGAATGATGTTGGCATCGGAATCGACCTCAAACGACTACGCCGACTTCAACACGAGCATTTGTATTAAAGCCATCGTTGAGGATGAAAGTCAGGCTCGTAGTTCAGGTAAAGTTCAACTTCATTTCATAAGTGCATAATTCTCCATCATAATAAATCTATTCGTTTAAAATTTCATTCTTTTCTTTATACATAAATTGTGTGATTGTAATGTGCAATTTAACGATTTATTATTCAGGTGTTGAGATCTAGCGTCGCCAGTGAATTTCGCCTCTCCAACATCGAGGGAACAGAATCCACCATCAAGTTTATCTCCATGATGGATGGGTTCTTTGATTGCCCGGTCGTCTCCAAGTTATGCGGAGCCAAGAAACAAACACTTCAACCATACATATCACCCGACAACTGGCGATTGCCGGTAAACCAGGTTACATACTATCTAGCCAAACGACTCATACACAGGGCATATTAACATGATTAAGATATCAGATAATTATTTCTCATTGTACTTTAACGATCTTCTCCATCTTCATAAAACTACAATAATAGAATAATCAGTGTTATTCTTCTATTATTTATTTATTAATGCTTTCTTTGTTTTCTGATTGAAGTGGTCAGAAAAAGATTTCCTTGGGTTTCTTGATGACTGGGAAACTCAGTGCATGGGCATCCCCGACCTACGACATGTGGAGAAACGGAAATTATGCCTGACCCGTGAAACTTTGGAGGGACTGCGTATAACAGGTATATTATACAACGGTGTGAGCCAAAATATTCCGGTTGAATCCAAACTCTATATAGTCAATGCTGCAGTTTGTTTAGAATAAGAAACTTTGTCACAAATAAAAAACGAAACGAAAATTGAAAATGGAATCTTATACTGATTTTTATTTTTTATTTTTTTAGTCAAATCATTCACTGCCTTGGGTCGCGAGCTCTTAGAAGAAACGGACGGACAATTCCTTCTTTCTGAGAAATTTAATCAGGATCCCGTAGAGGACCATTTCAGTATACAGAGAGGATTTGGAGGCAGGCACGACAACCCATCAGTCACTGAATTTGGTAAGAATGTTATGGCGTTCCAAGTCGCAGGTTCGTCTTCCGTTGTAGCTACAGCTCGTGGCAACTGCACGGTTCGAGGCATACACTGCAATCCGTTGGATTCCACACCATTGCCGAAACGAAAAGACAAATCAAGTATAAATAATATACAATCCCTTAAAAATGTAGCAGTTTATTATAGAACGATACAATATGTCTACAAATATACCAACTCGGTATATACATTTTTGAGCCTATACAGAGTGCAGTCTATATCGATGAATTGAGAAACAGTCAGCTAACAACAACCAAATCAGATTTGTTTGTCTAGAGTTTTTCTTAGTGCCTTATCGCCTTTACCAGATAGGGATACGGTAGTAGCCCGTTTTGTAAGCACGGTATTGGCTTTACAGAATGCAGTACAGCGAATCTTTACATAACACGTCAATACTCTCTTTTTCAGAGTCGTCCGAAGCCGAAATTGAGTGCTAAGCCATATTTATCCTAATATTCTTCTCAATGCGACCCATTAGAAGATCTTTCAGGGCATCACCTACCATCTTAATCATTCCCCTGATGAAGGACAATTCGCAAACATGACAAGTTTCGTAACTTGGGCCTCTAGAGAATCACTGAAACATAGATTGTGAAATTTATTCAGCATCATTTCAAAGTCTTTTGGTGCGGGTAACTTTGTTCCAGTTGCACTGATGGCTGAGTTGACGCTTTTTATGAGTTCTTCTTTGATCTGTAAAACTTCAGCACTAGTAACACCAAGGAGACTGGAAACTATAACTCCAATTTCCACTGCCATGTCTTCGTTCACCTCTAAAATCTCAGACTTTAAAACGCCCTTCAGTGCGCTGGCAAATATGGCTTCTCCTTTCATCTTCATGTCCTCAATTGTCATATGATGGTACTGGTGTGAATCTGAGAGATGTCAATCAGTTTCACTATTTAATCACAATATGAAATAATACTGATTTGTAGTTTTTCTGCCATTTAGTTTACTTACGGATCGTGAACGTCATTTATAAATATATAAATGATACATTTCATTGCGTTTATTTTATTTCTAAATGAAAATGCGATTCATTTACTTAATCTGTCAATGTAGTGTTTTGCAACGGTGTTCCGTTAAATATTATCAGCTAAGGACCTATATCTATTGCGTTAGGATCTATATATTTAGTTTATGAACAATGAAAAAAAACTTACAAGTTGATTTTTTGGAAGCATGGGTACATTCTATTCAGATCCAGTCTCCTTCCGGTACCGAATCTTCCTTAATACCGGCACAGTTGTAATGCCACCATTCATATTCACAGAGTGAGCCAACGCAAACAATGATTCTATCGTTGTTCGGTTTACCGCAAAAACAATACTATCGTTGTTTGGTTTACCGCAAAACAATATGGCTCGTCTTCATCACTGATGTCAGCCAGTTTAATTTCAGTTAGATCTGCATCGCATATGTTCGAAAACAAATAATTTTCGTCGTCAGATATACATGCCATTCTGAATAATATCGCTGACGTTATACGCGAAAGATTTTGATTTTGATTGAAATTGCAGTTTAAGGGTCGCTTCCCGTATGAATTTCGCGGCCCATCAACTCAATGTTATATTTTAATTCCACGTTACATTTTTCATTTCATTTGTGATCTTTACAAGCGCTATATTAAAAAAAAAACAGTAAAAAAAATAATTGAATAAATAAGTAAATAAATAAATAGATAAATAACAAGGAGAGTGGAGAATGAGATATAAATAGAAGAGAAGAATTGACTATATACAAGTTCGTCGGACAGTTTTTGCTTAGGTTATTGGTAAACATGTGTTCATTATATACTGAAGTCGCGTGGGTGATTCCTTTGTCTTTGTATATCCTTTCATACACTCAAAGCCGTCAAGAAAAAAAAACTGGGAGAACCATAGGCGGGTCCTTCCTGAAACCTTATTAACGAACGTTAACCGTCCGGTTTTCTAGCAGGGGCAGAAGACTGGAGGTTATACCAAACATTCACAATCGGCTTTAATTATAATAATATTTTTATTTATAATATTTAGTTACTTATTAATTTAATTATGCATGCACCTGATTAATTATTGCTATTGACCATGTGTGACTTAGATCACGATAGTGCCTGACTGTGACAAAGAATAACACAAAAAACAGAAAACAAGAAACTACAAACTGTTCTATTCTTTGTAATACAGGCACAGCACACTGGAAACCACAGACGGCCAAGACCAGACATGAAACAGAACACGGATGACGACAAAAACTATTAAACAGCGCCGTGAGTGACAACACCCGAGACAGACGTCCTGAACTGACAAAATTAACTATCCACAAGACCAGACGCGCTACGCCTGAGACGCCCAACTGTTTAATGCAGAATATGATCTTTTGACTTTCAAGCAATATATGATGATACTTTATTGCAGTAAGCCTGTCGGCCCATGAGCATACATACATCAAGTTGACAAAAGCTTATCGATGGCGGCTCGTTCATCTACACCAAAATATTCAGCTCTATATACGTACGTCCGGTGAAAGGGGGGACAGTACCATGTAAGAATTAATATTATTTGCAATACTGAATCTCTTAATTTTATAGCTTTCTCTACAAACATAGCAAAATTTCGGATGACAAGGACAGAATCTGAGCGGAGTAGACGTATGAACTTGTCCATACTTGGAGTATTCCAATAATATCTACCAATATACTTCTGCCGATAATCTACATACTGAGGGCAGATAAGAGCAAAATGATATTCATCTTCTAGAAGGTTGCACACTGAACATTTACGATCTTCCACGGGTGTTTTCACTGGTTCTCTCCACTGACCTACTTCTATTTGTAACTTATGAGACGAGGTTCTAAATTTTGTCATAGCCGTTCTGTACTTCCATACATCTACATGTATATCCTCCAAATATGGTTGGTATTTAAAATCACAAAATCTTACATACAGCCTGGTTCTACATGATTCAGCTAGGCGTGACCGCCAATTCTGAATAAAATTGTCAGTCATGCGTTGCTTTATGAGTGAGAGAAAAGCCTTTTCACTTCCAACCATTTGATTTTCCCAAGCATACAGAACGCCCAAATTGGCAAGGTGGTCCCTTAGTAAAGATACCCAGGTAACCCTACCTCGAAGTGTTAAATCGGCCTTCAAGATCGAGTAGACACAAAATATAATACTGCCAGTGTTAGATTTGAGAAGATTAAGTCAGTATTTCACAATAAGGGCATGTCGCCTAATGTTCAGTGAGCATCGTCCTAGTTCCCTATACACAAAGTCATTTTGAGTGCATCATTTAACGCAGAGAAGTTTCTTACAGAACTGAAGATGAACACGTTCAATCTGAGGAGCATTTACAAAGCCCCACACCTCTGCACCATGATTCAGGATTGGGCTAATTAATTTATCAAAGAGTTCTAAACAGTGTTTTGGGCCAATATCACTAAATCTAATTAGGCATATCTCCATCTTAAAAATTGCTTTTTATAGGACGCAGCCTGCCATCCTGTACACCGTTACGCACCCCCAAGCACTGTTACAGGCACTTGAAAGATTTTGATCGAAATTGTAGTTTAAGGGCCGCTTCTCATACGGATTCCGCGGCCCATCAACTCAATGTTTTATTCAAATTTCACGGTACACTTGTTCATTCATTTAACCCTATCTGGCCTGGGCGATTTGGGGTGTACCGCAGCCTGGGGAGGGGCGGAAAGTGCCCCGCCCTATATATTTTCTCTACCACTAAGGCTAGAGCTCTGAAACTTACCATACAGTATCTTTGGTTCAAGCTCTACCGGGAAATGTAAAGAAAATCCAAGATGGCCACCATGATGACGTCACAGTGACAGTCACAGTGACGTCATCTTCTCGGAAGCCATTTTATTTTCGGCCTTTTTGGGGTCGATTTTTCGAAATTTTCATTTTTCCGATTTTTCTCTCGAAAAAAAACAAATAAACTATAGAATAATTAGTTATTCATAAATAAAATACTTTCAAGGACTTTTAGGCAAGGAAAATGTGAAGAAATGGAGCGAAAAGATTGAAAAACACGACTTTCGCGGATACCACATAGCCGCCATTTTGAATGTACCCATGATCCCCTGCCCGGGGGTATATCAAAATAGCCTCAAAATGACCCCAATAAGATCAGCTTAAAAGTCACCAAGTTTCAGCCTCCTCGGTTTTGTCGTTTCGGAGCAGCAGAGAAAAGTTCACTAGGGGGGTACTTTCCGACCCCCCCAGGCCAGGTAGGGTTAAGATCTTTTGCAGCGCTAGATATTAAAATAAATAAGTAAATAATAAATAACAATGAGAAAGCAGAGAGAGATATAAATAGAAGTAAAGAAGAATCGCTATGTACAAGTTAGTAAGTGTGTTGTTGGTTAGGTTATACTGATAAATAATGTGTTCGTTATAATCGCGTGGATGATTCCTTTGTCTTGGTACCCCATTCGTACGCACAAAGCCGTCCAGAAAAAACTGGGAGAACAATGGGCGTCTTCAAGATTTTTCGGGACGACTTCCCTAACGATGCTCTTGCGAACAGGGTGGGTTCTTCCAGAAATCTGTGCCTGAATTGCTTGGAGTGTGTATTGGGGTACAGGACGGCAGGTCTACGTCCTATATTGCGTGAAAGTCAAAGGATCATATTCTGTGTTGAAGCGTCAGTTCGGTGTCATCTATGGGGTAGCGTGTCTGGTGTGGAATAGGGTTGAGTATTCTAATTCTGGACGTTCTCGTTGTGCGGCGTTGTCACTCAAGGTGCTGTTGATATTCATGTAATCGTCATCCGTCTGCGGTTTCAGGTCTTGTCTAGCCCGTCTGTGGTGTTCGGTGTGCCGTGCCTGTATCATATGAAATAGAAGGTTTGTAGAGATTCGTGTTTTCTATTGTTTTTCGGTGCAATACTTTGATATATCTTCATCCCACAATAGGCACCCTCCTGACCGCCAGTCACATAATATAAGTAGCAATATATAATTAAGTCAACAAATAAATAGATAAACAAATGAATAAATAAATAAACATTTGGACAGGTACAATACTAGGTGAATAGACAAATAAATAGTTTGGTATTTTTTCCGTATACATTATCGTTTGATGGCCATAAAGTATTTGTAGGACAATGAGATAGACGGCCCTCAGTATCAAGGTAACTCCGCTATCATCATTTCCTGTATGTTATGCCAAATACTGCTCGCCATATGCGTTTTGGCCGTGCTATTGTTGTTATGCATTTAATTAGATTTGACCATCGTTTGTTTTGTAGAACAGTGGAGCAGATGGCCCTCAGTATCAAGGTAACTCCGTTGTTGCCATGCCTATTTAATTTCTAAATGTGTCGGTGATATTTTGACATTTTTCTTTGTTGAGTGCGCATGCACGGGTATAGTGTTATATACTGGAATAATAGCCAGCAGTTTTGATAAAATTTATTAAGGATATGAATACCTGATTTCTAATGGAGGGCTTAGGGTTTAATATCGCTGGTAATGTTAAGGGAGTGTTGATTTTTTTTAGTTCGTTTCTAAGTGCCTCACGTTGTGGATAGTGTTTTGGGCATTCAAGTAGGACATGTTCTATTGTTTCTTCTACATTGTTGCATGCGGTACAGAGTGGTGAGGTGTTTTTCCGAAGCATGGACAGATGTGATTTAAGTCCAGTTTTGCCTAGTCTTAATCTGGCGATGATGCGGTCATCACGTTTATTGTCTAACTGGAATCCCTGGACTTGTCTTTTCTCTCCATCAAGAATCTTATGTAAACATCGTCCACGTTCTTCTTCGTTCCATTCCTTTTGCCACTTGCTATCTATTTTGCGTTTAATGATAGTGTTGAGTTCCTTACATCCTAATCATATTGGCACATCGTGTTCAGTTTTAGCAAGACTGTCTTTGGCAGTTTTATCGGCTGCTTCGTTACCTCTGATGTCGACATGCGCGGAAACCCATGCTAAAATGGCGTCTATACTCTCGTTGTGTAATTGTGTACAGATACATTCTATTTTGTGTATGAGATCAGGTCTACTGTCGGACATAGATATAGATATAGAATGTGAGGTAGTCGTGTATACTTGTGTCCACGTGGGGCGACTATAATTCCCAGGGTGGCTTAGAGATTTTGTCCGTGTCGCAGATGTGTGCGATGGGTATTTCGTGTTCTTGGAATAGGTTATATGCGGTGTAGCCGAGGGGGGAGGAGTCTTTTTTCCAGTTTTTCTTTAAAATATTCATATTCACTTTTATCTTCAAAATTTTGTAGCATGGGTGATTATCGCCCTTAGCTCTAGTTTTTCCTGCATATTTCAATGACGGTTCCTCTCGTCTTAAACGAAGAGGTTTCTCATTGGTTTCTATTTGAAGACTACATAAGGCGGTTCCCTTGAAATTTCCAGTAGCTATTTTTAGAGCAGAATATTGAATGCTGTCCATTCTTTTTAGTTGTGTCTTACATGCTGATTGGTAGGCGATGGACCCGTAATCTATTTTTGACCTAATTAGAGTTTGGTATAATTTTATCAGACTATATTTACTCGCTCACCAGCTTGTCCCAGACACACACCTCATGAGGTTCATGTCTTTATTGCATCGAAGAACTAGTTGGTCAATGTGGTCTTTCCATGTGAGTGTTCTGTCGAAGATCACACCTAGGTATTTAACAGTATTTTTGAATTCAATTTTCTGACATCCTAGTGTTAGCTTGACGTCAACGTGTTTATTGTTTGAGAATATAATACCCGTTGTTTTGAGGGCGGAAAATTTGAAGCCCCATTTATCCGCCCAGCCGCTAATTGTATCTAGGGTATTTTGCATTATACCTGTCAGTTTTTTTATGGAGCGTGCGGTTTTCCAGAGGGCAGAATCGTCAGCAAATAGGGACTGTTCTACTTCTGGATGTTTCGTGTCAATTTCATCGGCTAGGCCATTGATGAGGATGTTAAAAAGGGTGGGGCTTATGATGCTGCCCTGTGGGGTATCGTTGCTTGGTTGATGGTCGGTTGATAGGGTGTTTCCTAGGCGAACTTTAAAATTTCTATTGTTTAGGAAGTTTTTTATCCAGTGTTGCATTCTTCCCTTAATCCCAAGTTTGTTTAATTGAATAATTATGCCGTCCTGCCTTACAAGGTCGAATGCTTTTTCTATGTCTAGGAAGATACCTAGTGTGGACTGATGTTTGGCAATTCCCTTTTTTATTGAGAGTTGTAATCTGGCTATATAGTCTAACGTACTTCTGTTCTTACGAAAACCGCTTTGAGTTTTGCTTAATAAGTTGTTGTTTTCCATATGAAATTCCAGTCTATTCTTTACCATGGTTTCCATTATTTGGCATAGATTTGAAGTGAGAGAAATCGGGCGGTATGACTTGCTATCTGATGGATTTTTACATGGTTTTGGGATTGGGATAATGATAGATGTTTTCCATTTACTTGGAAGTTGTTTGATCTGCCAGCTGACATTAATTAGTTTCAAAATTAGTTTCTGTGTTTTATTTGGTAGGTGTTTAAGGATCGTGTATCCTAGTTTGTCTTCACCAGGGGAGCTCTCATTTTTTACAGTGTATAGCTTTGCGGTATTCATTAATGTTGAAGTCTGCATTGAGATAGTTTTCTAAATGATCGTCCAAATCGTTTTCTATCGTTGTTTTTTCTTTAATTTTTCTGAATTCTGGTGTCAGGTTGCTATCGCTGCTGTTTGAAGCGAAAGATTCGGCGAGGTGTTCTGCCTTTTCTTTGTTCGTTTTTTAGTTTTGTTCAGTACAGGGACTGTGTTTGTTAACTTTCCTTGTATATTTTTTATTTTGTTCCATATTTCCACTTCCCATTCGGATTGAACAGCTAGATCAGGGGAGACAATTGTTAAATCTATTGCAGAGAGGTTCCCTCTGTTCATATCTATCCGCGTTCCGTGGCCATTATTCAAATAGTATAGGTTGTTTTGGTCAAGCCATTTTTCCACTACTTGGCCTTTTCCATCTGCCTTGGAGCAATTGTCGTCCCAAATGGGGTTATGACTGTTGTAATCACCACATATGATAATACGGGAGTTAAATTTCTTTGTGATGTTGTCCAGTTCTTTTTGAGAAATTTTCTGTACACTTCCTGGGGCATACAAATTAATGATGTTAGGTTTGTTATTGAAGAAGGCCTGAATAGCGTGCCATTCGAGATCGTCGCTGATGGGGCTTTTATCTAGTTCTATGTGAATCAGGTCTTCCTTTAATAATATGAGGTTTCCACCTAATGCACCTGACTAGTCTATCTGATCTATACGGCTTATATCCGTTTATTACAAATTTATTTTTTCCTGGCTTCAAAAATGTTTCTTGAACACAAATTATATCTGGGCTGATTTCGTTTACTAAGAGTTTAAGATTGTCCCCGTTTTCCCCGATGCTTCGGGCATTCCATTGAAGTATTGATAATTGGTTTTTGTTGAATTTTGTATTAATTATATCTCTCATTTTGTGCCTGATGTGTTGCATTCGCAAGTGAATTGTCTTACGTTGTTATGTTGAGGGCTGGGATAGACTTTTCTTTAGGTGTGGATGTTTTCTTGTCGTATTTCGGATTTTTTCCCCAGTTAATAATTTCATCTGAGCTAAACTCTCAATTAAGAAAGTCCCGCGCAATTTTTACTACCATGTCGGTCTTGTTCAGCTTTAAGACCAGACAGCCAGTGTATTTATAGTAAACGTTGGACTGAGAATAATCAGTTGAGTGACAACTGGCAAATACTTGAGATTTCCTGCCTCTGCATGAGTTCATCGGTTTTACTAGAGCAATGTGGATCATGAGTTTCCTTCATTTATTATTCATTCAAAACAATTAATAATTCAATAATTTCCTTATACTTATTATACTTGTTTCAGATAATAAAGAAATGAATCATACTGATATTTTTTAGATAGGCCCTAACAAGTTTGATAGGCCGCAACATACGCGATATGGTCTTAAAAGTGCAATATTTTTTAATGGATTTTTTTTTGACATGTGACAGATTTGGGCAATATGGTCTTTGAAATAAAAGACGTTGAAATTTACCAATAAATCAAATATATCCAGACACCATTTCTACAAACAAGATGGCATTTTGCTATATTTATTTCCCCCCGAAATCTACCTTATTCAAATAATTATAACAGAGCATTTACTCCAATGATCAGAGTTTACATACTGCCTGAATAAATGATCTGTTCAGCTGCGTAATGTCACCAGCCGTGGAGATATTAACAACAGCGGGAGGTTGAGTATCAATCCACAATACACGATTTCTTTAAGTGGTCGCGATAATGTTACTACGGCGCATGCGCGTAAAACCGATAGTTGTCGAGTAAGAGCGAGCCTGTCTTAATCCCTTGACTAATCCGGTGGGATTCTGCTGAGGCGGTCACGCACATAGTACACTTTGATCTGGCGGAGTTGTGCCTCCCTCTATTTTACCTCCATGACTTATCCAAGATGAATTCCCTGCAGTATCATGAATAATAGGTTCCTCAACCCAGAAAACACCAAAATATGCACGTGACCCGCATCTTCATGCAGCAGGTCAATGTAGAAATTAACCCAGATACGGCATTATAACTACACACTGTGTCTGAACTAATAATAAAATTCCCGAGAGATCATGTATTTTATGTTTCAGTGAACAATTTACTCATTAATTGTGACATTTAGCAATAAGAGATAAGTGAAAATCAAGTTCGTTCTGACCGTTTCGCTGCGATTTCGGACTATTCACCATTTTCATGAAAAAAAATGTTACAGGAGGCAAGTTCATGATTTCTACCCGAAAATTATCCTTACACAGAGTTTTCGTCTCAAAGATTTAATTTACACGAACAACTAACTGTTATTGTCACCAGCTAACATGAAATAAATTGTGATCATGTCATATAAAATACAAAACACATAATTTGCTTACTCGCAAACGCCAAACGTTGAAAGGAATCTGTCAATGTATGGAAAAGGACTATTTACTAACTCCGCCTGAGCGAGTTCTACAACAAGGGAGGTAACCACTACTGAATCACTACTGAAGCCGGGTGTTATGGTGATCTCCCCTACTCATTTACTGAGACTGGGAAAAACATACAATACTATTTATTCAACTGGTCACAATTAAAACCCTATTTTTTTCAATATCCATGTTGGGAAGACGAATTGCTATTTATCTTCTTGACACTTTAACCGGGAGGTAGTTGAATTATCCCTGAGACTTTGAATTCTAATTCCACAAGGACAGATTCGTATTCACCGTCTTATTCGCTATATGATCAGACTGCTCGTTCTCTGCATATTTTAAAACTTTCATCTACATATAAGATGGAGCCACCTCCCTTTATTTTGCTTCTCGATGCTGGAAAAGGTTGATATCCGGATATAACAAAAAGCACTTCGGTTGAGGGGTGAAGCCAACTTTCAAAAAGTTATGTCTACAATCATAATATATATACAGAATCTTTCAAGTTCATTTTACGCATATTGGCATAATAATCAACGCATCTATGCAAATTCAAATTGACGTCATGATAGATCGTCCGATATTCTTATTCTCATACGTTTCGCGTGCATAATAGGTTACATTTTCAACCCAAGGTATACATTTATCTGGTTCAATCTGTTTCCCATCTGAGCCTGCCAATTTGAGCATATTTCCATGTTTTCCAAGTGAAGGATCATGCAAGATTTTGAATAGGGTCTGAATTTTTTTCCTTTCGCGTCTAATCTATTCTTCGCTTTAAAGTGTACCAATGAATATCGAGATATTTCTCCTGGCAGCATTTCATCCATGCTTATTTTGAGTCTGTGTGCATAAATCTTTATACACAGCAATACCGGAAAATTTAACATGGCGTTCATGAGGGGTCATTCCAAACCAGTGTTTTCTGGTGATTTCTGTCTAAAATGGACATTGTTCATCTCAATCTACATATGATTAATGGCATTGTTAACTCCAAAGAGCACATTTATTAAGTTCGAACTCATCACGCCATAGCTTTTTTTTTAGCTATTTGTGTGATTCTCAGAATAAACATGTTAAAACATCACTAATACATTCAAAATGACATATGGATAATTTTTATTTCCTTTCTTAAATAAGCATTCA
Organism: Hanleya hanleyi; assembly: GCA_036873755.1. Lineage (NCBI taxonomy): Eukaryota > Metazoa > Mollusca > Polyplacophora > Lepidopleurida > Hanleyidae > Hanleya > Hanleya hanleyi. Next base: position 19,180 of record JAVTVY010006720.1, on the reverse strand, counting down.
TGAAGTTGGAACTATTATCTGAAACGGGATATATCATGTTTCTCATTAAAGTTGGGGCATTTGTTTTTCTGAGAAATATACATTTGTCGAAATCAGATATACATCGTAACCTATCATTTTAGGCTCATTTGGGGCCTCTTTTTGTTATAATCAATTAATCTTATAATAAATTAATAATGAGTTGAGAAGAATTTTTTTCAGCATTTCCTGGTCACCGTGGGGTATATCTTCTACCGCAGATTACATCATCATTCTTCACATCATATCATATAGTGGAAGCTCATTTTTAACATGGATAATAACAAGGATATGGATAATATCGTACTGAGGGTACACAAAAATGGTCCTGAAGAATTACTGTTCATGTTGGTCTCCCTTAAAAAATTATTTGCAACATTCTCTCCGCCTTGGTAAAATGACTTACTTTGTCATATTCAATTAATTAGGCTGTGATCCACTTAATATCCAACAATCCAATTAATGAGAATAACATGAAAGAGTTTTATAGGAAGCGTTCAAATAACTCTGAAACAACTCGTTCCTAGCGTTTATTATGCCATAATAGGCCCATGGACTATGGGTATTCAACAAATATCAACAGGAAGTTAGCTGAAAATTACTCTCAATCGAGAACAAAAGTTCATAAAATGGAGACGGTTTAATGTCGTCTCACTGGTGGCATTGTTGTGAGAAACAAAATACATTCCTGCTACAAGAGTATTTCTATTATTCGCAATTTTGAGTTCACCCAGTAACAGACTGAACATGAGCCCAGTAATAGCATCTGCCCTAACATCATTACTGGTCCGTTAATTTCGTCAGAAGATATTGAACTGGATTGATACAAATAGAGAAAATGATGAAAAACGCTAATTTCTGATACCCACACATGCCTGTCATTTCGAGTATACCCGTAATCTGATAGTAATCTACCAATAGGCCATTGGAAAAGATGTAGCAAAGTCTCAGCTCTGAATTTCTTCGTGTCCCGGGCTTACAGCAGAAAATTTAGTAAATTGCACTTATTGATTCTAACCCCGAAACTGACCTCAATGTTTAAAAGTATTAACTGCATCCGGTCGCATCTTGATCGCCACATCATGCAGGATAGATTATGCAGAGATATGAGCTGTGCACACTCTGCGGAAGGAAACTGTTGTCACTGGTGGACATTATAGGGAGATAAATCCATCGGGAAGAGACTATAATAGATAAATGCCGTCAAAAGCGTTTTGAGCAATCAACTGATCTACTATAGCGGGCATGGTTCACCTATATATTGGACAAACGTCCTCATTTCGATAGTTTGACAAGGCAATTATCTGATCGAGACACACAAGTATTCGCTTCTAGGTTCGTATCATACAGCGAGTGTGGCTTCCCTCAATGGTTTGTTGTTTTTGTATGCTAGTGCATATTATACATGTTGGGCATACAATCATGCTGTACAAACACACTGTACCATTGTTAATATATCTTACAGAGTATGAACAATTAATCCAGGCTCTTTCCCGATGCCTTCGAGGTGGATCGAGAACAGTTTCGGCTGAAACCGAGAGGGCAACTGAAGTGCCCCGGTTTCCTCTCGTTTCTACCGGTTTACACCCGTTTCTACCTCGATCAAAACGTCCCGGTTTTCAAGATGTATATGAAATTTAAATGTAATCTCGAAGGGGGTACCGTTTTCTATATGTTTGTGTTTTTCTTGTTATAAAGAATTTGACCGTTTCTTGAGTGTATATGAAATTAATCTGTAATTTCGAAGGGGGTCCCGGTTTCTATATATGGTTTGGTTTTGTTATCTCGAATTTCACCTTTTCCAAGATTCTCAGGCGATCATATGCTGGTTTTGAGTGTGTCATACTTTGGGGTAGCCCCTCATTTTCGAATATCGCGGTTCAAAATAGAATCCCTACAGCGATGTTTTTCATATTCAGCGTTTACACTATGTCAGGAGGTTTTCTTAAATTCAACTGAATTAATAGGTTTCATTTGCTTCATTTTTAATTGAATGATCTTTTATCACCACGATCATTAATTGTATACCTCACTAGTATCTGCCGCGGAATCAACGGCACGTAATGCCAGATAGATATGATGTGAAAATGGAAATATTGAAATATGGAAGAATCCGTTCATTATTAAGGTCTATACAATTATTTTGAACCAAATGTGGTTCGAATAGAAAATTAATATCGTATAAAGTGTTGAATGATTAATGCGTTTACGGGGAGCGACCTGGAACAATCAAGAGCCTGGTATATCACAGCTATCTATCTCCATGTGATTGGATTACAATTACCAGTGAAATACCAGGAAAAAATACATTTACCGATCGGTATTTTAGAAATTCAGTTTCCTGTATTTCTCGTTCCATGTAGAAAAGAAAGTACGGTTACCTCAATACAGAGAGAATCGGTACACTGCGACTTCATTACCGGGAATATTACTATGGCCTGGGATCCAGTCCAGGTAAACAGATTTTTCATAGCTCAATATCGTTTAATAGCGTGTAGATGATTTCGTATATTATAATATTTGTGCATTTGGTCGTGTTTCCATCATATAAACAAGCTGAAAGAGTCACTTAAGATGACAACCCTGGAGAATTCAGACCCCCCTGTGAATCAACTTACGAGCAAATACAATGGCAATTAGCTCTGTTGTAAACACTGATATGTGATAACCTAAACTGATTTTCAGATGTGGAACATAGAATTCCGATCCTGTTTTCCGGACTCGAAGCATTTCGATCTGTCTGTATAAATCTGGAGGTATTCAGACCAGTTGCTCTTAATATGACGTTTTGCGCACATCTCCATCATATTTGAATGGTCTTGTTATTTGGTTGTATAATTCGGATGATATATTACGCAGTATCATATGTCAAAGTATAAAGGTTTTATGCAAGAAGTAATAGGATTATCATGGATTCAACAAACTGATAATAGTTTGTTGGACCGAATACTGAAGGACTGTTGGATTTTAGAATGTCTCGTTATACCAGGATCCTTCAATCACATTGGACGTTCTAAGGTCCAGAGACTAAATAAGATTTAACATTTCCTCCTTATACGGACTCCGAGGGAAATTCCGTAGGAGATACTTGGAGGGCTTGCAAGTCAGTGAACATTGTCGACAGTGATTTGCCGTCGGCATCCTAAGTCGCTCCTGGGACACATGTTCTACCTCGCTGTAGTTCACTACAGGATCACATGAGATTGCGCGAGAACTCGCTAGGAGGCGAGAAAAACTAGACCATTTATCTCCTGAGAATGGGGAGACAGGTAAGGTCAGTTTTCCTGATTCATTTCAATCTGGTACACAAGCTAATCCATTTCGCTAGCAAAGCATGTTGATCAGTGGGCTAAGATTACCACGGATCCCTGGATACTGAATGCAGTTTCAGGCTATAAAATAGAGTTGTGTGCTGAACCCATTCAACTTAGAATGCCTGGCCAAATCCGTTTGAATCGCACAGAGTCTGAATTAATTTCAAAAGAGATTGATACTTTGTTACAGAAAGGTGTGATTGAACATTGTGGACATGAATCTGACGAATATATATCCAATGTTTTTCTCAGAAAAAAGAAAAATGGAACATACAGAATGATTCTGAATTTGTCCAAATTCAACCAGTTTGTCCAATACAGACATTTTAAAATGGACACAATCCGCTCAGCAATAAATCTGGTCAAAAAGAATTGTTTCTTCACTTCTATTGATCTACAGGATGCCTATTATTCTGTGCCAATTAGTCCAGAACATAGGAAATTCTTGAAGTTTCGCTGGCAAGGGTCATTTTATCGTTATACCTGTTTGCCAAATGGACTAGTTTGTGCCCACGAGTTTTCACAAAAATAATGAAGGCTCCATGTGCAACCCTACGTTCTATGGGTGTTATTTTACTCATTTATATAGATGATGCACTGATTGTTGGCTGTAGTCTTGATGACTGCCAAAAAAGTACAGACATAGTTGCTGAGCTTTTGGAAAAATTGGGCTTTGTTGTTCATCCCATCAAATCTGTATTAAACCCTTCACATGTAATTGCTTTCTTGGGTTTTACCATCGACTCTGTTAACTTGACACTGTCTCTTAAACAAGAAAAGGCAGAGAAAATTAAGCAGGCTTGTATTTCATTATTGGGAACTGCTAATTCTGTATCGATCCGTCATGTTGCGGAAGTTGTTGGAATGATGGTAGCAAGTGTACCTGGGGTGGAATATGCTCAACTTTATTATCGACAGTTGGATACTGAGAAATCCTTGGCTCTTAAACTAGCTAAAGGTCAGTTTGATGCCATGATGCATCTTAGTGCAGAATGCAGGTTAGATTTGCACTGGTGGATTTGTAATATAGCTTTGTCGCACAGAGCTCTCGAACACAAAAATCATGAACTGCATCTTACATCAGATGCGTCCACCACAGGTTGGGGTGGTGTATGTGAAGATAACTCAACTGGGGGAAACTGGTCTTCGTTAGAGCGAATGCACCATATTAATTATCTGGAGCTTTTAGCAGCTTTTCTAACCCTCAGAACATTTTGCTCGCATATGAAGAACATCCATGTCCACATGGATGTAGATAATACCACAGCTGTCGCTTATCTGATTCATTATAATAAAGAATGGAAACTAAATCCTACTATTTTCAGCCAAGTGTGTGCTGTATTGGGAACTCCAACCATTGATTTGTTTGCATCACGACTGAATTTTCAAGTGCCAAGATACGTGTCCTGGAAACCTGATCCAGGGGCGTATGCTAGTGATGCATTTTCATTGATATGGGACTTTGACCCAACTTATATTTTTTGTCCTTTCAGTCTCATCGAGAAAGTGCTACGGAAGCTCGAAACAGAGAGGGGCGAAGCGATTCTGATAGCTCCAATGTGGCCTACACAGGTGTGGTTCGCGAAGATGCTGAGGATGTTAGTGAGCGAACCTTTAATACTTCCGAGAGGGAAAGATACCTTAATTCACCCCTACGACAGCAGCCGCGTCTATCCACTGGACTAGATGAGACTTCTGGCTTGTCGTTTATCAGGCGATCCCTGCAAACCAGAAATGTTTCGCAAAGGGCTATCGGAATCATACTGTCTTCTTGGAGAGAATCGACTAGACGGCAGTATAGTGGCTACCTCAGTCGATGGACAAGTTTTTGCAGTCAGAGGGGTGCCAATCCCTACGGTCCGAATTTGGGAACTGTGATTGATTTTTTGACAGTTTTGTTTGATAGCGGATTAAGTTATAGCGTCATTAACACTGTCAGGGCGGCGTTATCTTCAGTTATTATTATTGATAATCAGCCTGTGGGCTCTCATCCGATTGTTATCAGATTGCTGAAAGGCATGTTCCAGTTACGACCTGCATTGCCCAAGTATAATGTCACGTGGGACACTTCTCCTGTATTGGATTATTATGCTCGGAAGATCACATGCAAAGACTTTGACTTTAAAAGACCTTACTATGAAACTTGTGATTTTAATTTCACTTTTGAGTGGACAGAGAGTTCAGACTTTTTCATTTCTTGATTTAAGAAATATGTCTAAGTAAATCTATATGCAAGTTCAGAATTGGTGATTTAATTAAACAGTCAGGTCCTAGAACTTCCTGCATATCCTGCCGATAGGCGTCTATGTGTTGTTACATATATTACAGAGTATCTGAACAGAACTAAGACTCTGAGGGGTACTGACTCTAAACTGTTATTGTCGTTTGTCAAGCCTCACAAGGCAGTGAGTAAAGACACTATATCCAGATGGATAAAATTAGGGCTTAGTCAAGCAGGGGTTGACATGTCCATATTTGCCCCTCACAGTACCAGATCAGCGTCGACCAGTACTGCATCCAGGAACTCTGTACCCATTCAGACTATTATGAAAACGGCAGGCTGGCGTCAAGATCTACTTTTGCAAAATACTATCAGAAACCGGTTTATGAACCAGGTCGGTTAGGCCGGTTGGTTTTGAGTAACCGTTAACTGTTATATTCGTTACTGATACACTTCTGAGATGAATCATGATACATATGCGAGTCCTTTTTTATTGTGGCAATTAAATCATGTGATTCTGCGAATCTGCATATAACTTGGAAATCACCAATTTTGGTGTTTTACTCAAAGAATAAAAGAGTATTACTCTGGTGATATTTGGGTTTATTATGGTTTTGTTTTAGTAACCATATGCCGCTTTGAACATCTCATGTGATCCTGTAGTGAACTACAGCGAGGTAGAATTAAAAATTAAACGAGAACTTAATACCAAATTTGAAGTTTGACTGGAATTCTGCTGAGCTGTGTTGTTCACGTAGGGATCACATCCCTCCCTGGATAATTCATATACATTTGCCTGCATTCGCACCCTTAGTTTGTGTTGGCATTATGGTCACTCAAACGCTTCAAAATATGCCTCCTAGCCAGTTCTCGCGCAATCTCATGTGATCCCTACGTCAACAACACAGCTCGCGCAATCTCATGTGATCCCTACGTCAACAACACAGCTCGGCAGAATTCCAATCAAACTTCAAACTTGGTAAGTTCTCGTTTAATTTTTAATTATATATTACATGTATCAACTTTTTGCACCTAGAATCTATGTTATTTATATGTGGGGACCAAGTAAGTCTTCTGTCGAGTGTCATGCCTAGATATTTGAATATAGGAGAAATTTAAAACTCCAGAAACATTCAATGAGAGTAGAGCAAGAATTTGTTAAAGTGTAAAAACACAGCCGCTGTTTTGTTTAAAGAGAATTTAAATCCCCATTATTTTCCCCATTTGGGAATGGAGGATACAGCTGATGATATGTTATTGATAATGTTGGTCAAGTTTTTGCTCGAGACCCACATCGTTTTATCGTCGAGATAAAAACAAAACCAGGCAAAAATTTAAAAAAATGAGATAAAATTTACTAGTTCGAATTGTCTCCTACCAAGGTATACCATCAAAGTTGAAACAAGACCAACAGTTTTCATGAAATTTCAATTGAAAAATGGACGCTATTGTTTTCATTTTAATTTTTTTAAATTGGAATATTTTCTACGCAGTAGCAGCGTCAGTTATACAAATCATATAGTTGGAATCCCTACGATGTATGCTTTCATAAAATATATAGTTTATTATGGTTATCTTGTATATTTATTGATACAGACGACAAATTGTCATGGGGGTGCAAAAACTGCCTCTAAGGGGATAGCTATCCTTAATAGTCTTGTTAACTAGTTAACTGCTTTCCGCCGTTCTTCGTAGCGTCGTTTATTCAATTAAATTCGATCGCGACTCATTTTAGGTGCACATGAAATGAGTCGAAATCGAATTTAAGTTTTATTTCTTCAAAGCGTCGCTTGTTAAATTAAATTCGATCGCGACTCATTTTACGTGCACATAAATGAGTCGAGATCGAATTTAATCTTTAAAAAAACTGCTGGAAGCAGTGAAACTAGTTAGCAAAAATCTATCGATTTGATTTTGTCATGACTTTCTTCTCAAGACGGTCAGGCCAGGTAGAATTAACACGGTCTTCAATGGTTGGTATCGACATTTTCTTTTTTGTCCAATTGCTTCTTATAATTGAGCTTGATTGGGTATGGAGGAGGCAGAGAAACCTTTGGCGACGGAGGAACAAGTGAGAATTCCATTCTCTCCTGGAGCGGAAGAGACGTCTACACAGTTACACAGCTTTGAGGAAAGCACGACGAGTTATCAAATTGAAAATGTTAAACTCTGTATGCCTGACGCTAACCCTGGATTTGCATGGTATGTTTTCTGTTTTCTGTTGTGTTCTACTTCTCATAATAGAGCAAACTCTTTGGAATATCATATGCTGGCCTCCTCGGTCGTGCCTTCCTCGAAACTGTATAACTGTGTAGACACCTCTTCCGCTCCTGGACAGAATGGATTTCTCACTTGCTTCCCCGTCGCAGTTTGAGCAATTGGATATTAAAGAAAATTTCGATACCAACCATTGAAGACCATAACAATTCTACCTGGCCTGGACGATTTCCGGCTTGCCCAGGCCTGGGTGTTCGAAAAAACAAAATTAGGAAAGAAAGAAATAAAATAATTTAGCTACATTTATGCGCAAAAAGGCAAAGATTTTGAAGAAAAACGACGAAAACTTAACTTTACAGTCAAACCCACATGGCCGCCATTTTGAATTTTACAGATGATCTGCTCAGATGGGGTAATATACCATAGGCTCAACCATATATGATAAGCTATAATGTTACAGAGTGTCACCTCTTTGGGGTTTTTTTGTGGTTATCCGGATTTCTTTGGCCTCTGATCATGAATTAGTTATGGTGTTATACACAATGCCGGTTAATCCTAATTAGAACCATTGCTTCGTTTAAGGTCATTAATGCAAATATATCATCACATATCGCTGACCTGATAATAACCTAAAGTGAATCCTAAAGTTGCCTTGTTCTTGTGAATCTGCATCTTCGAAAATTGGACGGTCGATATTAATTTCATTATTGCTTAGTCAAACGCGACAAGTGTAGCTTACAGACGACTTACAGTGTAAAGGGCTCTTGACTGTCGTTTACAAAATGGTCAAAAACGGTTGCATCAGGGAAAATAACACGATAGCTATATGATAAACCACTGTATGCAAATGTATATTGGGTATCATAATCATTATTCACAACTTTCAGTCCCATATCCCTTCGAAATTTTAAACAAACAGTGAATATCCCAAGAATAAGTTGTGGCTGTGGCTTTATAAAATCTGAGTTTCTAGTGGTCATATATGTTAACGGGTAACGAGTCACAATCAAAGCGTGACTGAGCTACATCATTCTCTCTTTATAACGAATATCATATGGATTAAGAATACTGATCAGCGATACTGATTTGATATTTTTGGAACATCATTGAAAACTGTTGATCGCTTCTTTCTTGCAGGAAACTGGCTTATGTTTATGTATACTATGATTGTCTTTTTGAATTTGATGCTAATTACACATCGCTCTCTTTGAACTTTACCATGCTTTTGAGCATCTTCTCAGATGTAATAAGACAAAGGGTTGAACTTTCAGTGTTCCAAATTTCGTCGAGTTTTCTTTGGTTTAAACGACGAATAATGCACATAGTTTGTGCATACTTCTCTAGCATGCATGTTGAAAAGACCTCAGATACTGGATCGAAAATTCGCCTTTCTTAGCCTTCCAGGTAAAGTTGTAATAATACAGACACTGTTTTCACAAAAAAAATGTTTCTTTTCGAAAACTTCTACACTTATTTATCACGAAATAGTGAACCTCTCGTTGTTGTGTTCTTTATTATGCCGCCTTCGTTTAACAAATTATCAACATACTTGATGCCAAGGATGTCAGTTAGCAATACGGGACAAGGGCTTCCCACACGGAGCGGAAATTGAAAAGTGTATCGCTTTTGGACCAGTGGATGCTACCACGGCAGAGCGTTGAACATGACAAATGTTCTACGGCGACATCTGCTGAAACGAAGATTGAAGTGTTTGTACGTCGGCCCGTCGGTGATAGAAATTAATGAGTGTAATTTGGCAATTGACTGAAATAAATTTGGCATGTAAGAACACTGAGAACGTTGCTCTTCCAAATTATGCGAAAAACAAGCCGAGGTCGAACAGTCGATCTTGACACGATGATTTGAAATCAACAACAGTCTCGTAGTGTTGAACACGATATATATACACCTGGAAAAAAGTTCAGCACCCCCATGAACATTTACAAAGGTAGATGTATTGGTCGATATCAGGGGTGTACACACACCGGAAGTTTGTAAAACTGCATGCTATCATGTAAGGTCATGTTCTGGCTACAAGAAAACACAATAATGACAGTTTTCTTTATCATTTTAATGATAGCACTGGCGTCCCAAAAAGTAACTGTTTGAGCTGAAAATGATACCCGTTACAAGTATGGAGCTGGAGAGTCAACCAGGCAACATGGTTTGGATATGAATGGATAAAAAAGTCATTTTTAACGATAGCACTGGCGTCCCAAAAAGTAACTGTTTGAGCTGAAAATGATACCCGTTACAAGTATGGAGCTGGAGAGTCAACCAGGCAACATGGTTTGGATATGAATGGATAAAAAAGTCATTTTTAACAAGAGAAAGTTTTCCAATTCAATATCAGGTGTATCCTCCACGTGCTTGGATAACTGCCTCTACCCGGCGTCGCATCCCCCCAGTCAATCGTCGTATCCGTTGCATAGGAAACTGCCGCCATTCCTGGTGCAAAGCTGCTTCCAACCTGTACTGGAGGTTCACGTGCTTGTATTCAACGCCCAAGAATGTCCCAAATGTGCTCCAGAGGATTCAGATCAGGACTCATGGTGGGCCAGGGAAGATGAGTCACTGCATTATTCTGAATGAATGCTGTCACTGCACGAGAACGGTGCGGTCTAGCGTTGTCATCCATAAAGACAGGTCTGGTAGCAAGAGGATGGTTATCAAAATGGGGGACAACAACTGGGACAAGAACATCCCTGATGTACTTATCGCCATTCAGATTCCCATTCAGATTGTTACCATGTCAAGCTCACAGTCATGAGAGGCACAGCTCCACACCATTACTGAACCCCACCAAAGACAACTGTCGGTTTGATGTTTCTTGGTGTATAGGCTGCATTTGGCTGCCTCCAACCTCTCACGCGTCCATCGGTTACATGAAGAAGGAACCGGCTTTCATCCGACCAATGAATTATTCGCCAACTCCTCAGATTCCAGCGGTGTCGTGCTATACACCAAGCCAAACGTACTCGTTGGTGATGATCACTCAGGAGAGGACGTTTGATGACCCTTCTGGGCCGATACCTGGCGCTTCTTAAACGATTCCAGGCTGTTCTCGTGGAGAAACGGCGATTTCGTAACCAGAGGTTCTTCAGAACAGTACTCTTGGCGAATGGATCTCGTCGAATTAGCCTCAGAAGTGCCCTGTCTTGACGTTGTGATGTCACCCGGGGTCGTCCGGAACGTGGACGATCTTTCACCTCATTGGTTTCCCTGTGTTTCTTCACCTGACGGCTGATAACTGTGTAGTGGATATTGAGTTGACGACCAATTGCTTTAAAGGACATACCGGTTGAATGCATACCAATAATTCGCCATCTGTGTGCATCTGATATCCTTCTTCGTGCCATGGTGACAGATAATGATTGAATATTGCAACCCATGCACATTAAATACCGAAATATGGGGCGTGCACAAACTGCATTTGGGAAAATTCGTGGGTTCCCTTTTCCACATGCTTCCCATGATATATTTTCGTGTCACTTTCCATGAAGGACGTTCGCCACCATTTGTTGGATCATCATTATTATCATACCTACCACCAGACACAGGCTAAACCGTAACATCGGTGTGTTATTATTCATTATATTTGGGGGTGCTTAACTTTTTTTCCAGGTGTATACTTATTCCACCGTACCATCCTCATTCACATGATCATAACATCTCCAGTTTTTTTTTTAAATATGTCATTCGGTATAATAAAACAAGTATTACATACTGTAACGTGGGACATGCCAATTTGTCAGCTCTCGAAAGATGATGTACAACTCACGCTCGCACTCGTACATCTCGAGCTGACAAATCGGAGGGAGGGAGGGAATTTGGCTTAATGTCACACTCAAGTTTGTTTCACAAATCGTCATGTCCCACGCTACAACAGGCAATATTTGTATAATGTATATATCAGGTCTTTAATATGTTGGTTGTCGCTTTTAGATTGTTGTTAGCTTGTTGTTAGATTGTTGACTTACCTTATTGTTAAGCTTAGACAGAGTTTCATTTGATCGTCGCTAAATTGCTGAATATTGCTGAACGCGAGGTCAAATTTAATTATCTCTCTCTCTTTATGAATTCGGCTTTGTCTTGCCACTTCGCGCAACATCTGACGCCATAGAACTAAATTAAACAGTGTGCATTTGTTTCTTCGAGGCACCTTTGTAGAAAAACAAGCATCCAGCCGTCTATAATCGAAAACTTAATACATATAACAGCACTAGCATCAAATTGAAGAAAAAAACAAAAGCTTCTAGCCGTCTATAATCGAAAACTTAATACATATAACAGCACTAGCATCAAATCATAGTCTACATAAAATATAGGCTAGTTTCATGTAAGACAGAAGCGGTAAACAGTTTCAATGATGCCGACTAGACATCATGACCAGTATTCTTAATCCATATGATACGTAACGCCATAGATCTTGCTCGTTATTCTCGCGTTTTGCTATCAGCATGCCATATGTATCGTCAAAGTTTAGAAACTTCGGGCGGAGGCGGTTTAGCCCTGTTATATAATTATGCAATAATGTTTCTGACGTTGATCAAATTCTTCACATTTTGCACAGAATCTAGCAATTGCCACTAGGCGAGATATGTATACGAAATATGCAGGTCGCATTGGAATATTACTGTCCAGAAAGGGATATATAGTTTACCATGTCGAAATCTCTCTTGTCGTGAGGTCGAAGGAGTTCGTTTTTAAAGAGAAATAGGTCAAAATATGATCGCCGTTAGGGCTATATGTAGTTTCCTTCAAATCCAGAGGAGGAAGAGGATATATATTCTTCTAAATATAAACGATGCTACTCATCAATGTAAATAAAGTATACATGTAAAATGATGTTCATTTATTCACTTAATTTTGTTTATTTATTAACGGTATATCTACAATGATGAATAAACATAGAACTTGATATTGTCGTAACATGATAAGGCTCCAATGTATAATACGAGATGCGGTCTCATGAGAAGCTGGAATCGAGACTCTCCATAACGAATACCTATGCTGAATATGCAAACACCGTGTCCCCAACGTTTATACGACCCGTGTTGTCCAGAGCAGCATTCACGCCAAATATAGGTTTATTTTGGTATGCGGCCTTGCTGTTGATCCTGGAAAAACAAAACAATTAAATTCCCCAGCGTCTTACTGAATACGTATAACATGATAATGTCGACATAAATAGTCTTACCCCCAACCACGAACGACAATATGGGCATAGCAAATTACAAGGATATGGGTCAACGGATAGCAGAAAAGAGATTCGTAATTCAATACAGAGACCATGGACACTGACTTCACAACGACCTTAGATGATCAATGACAACATGGCGACAGTAGATGGAATTTAACCCTCAAAAACCGTTAAGGTACTGATTTCCTTCCTTCCTTTTTTGCATATTATGAATTCAATGAATGAACTAATGAATTTTTAAAAAAAAATCATCTTGTAGTGAACAAGAAAAAAAAATCTTGATTGCCTGATTTAAACAGCTTTGAATTCATAAATAAAATGAAATTTAATGTGGAAACTGACATCTCTATTCAGCATAAGATTTTATCGAAATATTTTATATAAATTAGCACTGCTATACATAGCAGAATAATTAAATAAATATGAGGGTTCATCATATTATCTTATGCTATGGATGCACATAACATGGAAGACTTTTGTCTTCGATTAACACAAAAGTGATAGGGAAATGGAGAAAAGAAACATAAATTGTCATTCATTGAGAAAAATAAAAAATAAAAAATATTCGATTTTGAGATGATTTTTAATCTAATTTCACATAACATGTAAATCATCTCATCATGTTTCATCTAAGGCAAATTAAAAAATGAGGCTCATCAGGCTAACCCTACCAGGCCTGGGGTCATCATGGCCCCTCTCTCAAACGTTCTACTCCATCTACGGAACAACGAAAAGTTGAGAGCTGACACTCTGTGACTTTTTAAAATTAGTTTGTCTTATTGGGGACATTTTGAACAGTTCTGGGATGATGGGTAAATTCAAAATGGCGTACCAGAAAAGTGATGTTTTCGTCATTTTTCTTCTAAATTCCTGCTTTTTTTGCGAGGAAAAGTGGGCAAAGGCTATATTTTATTCCACATCAGATTATTAGTTACTAAACAATAATGCAGTTTTTGAGAAGAAAACACAAACAAATTCGGAAAATACGAACAGAAAAATCGTCCAAAAATGCCTTCATTGAAGAAGACGTCACTGTAACGTTATCATGGCGGACATCTTGGATTTTTTTTCTCATTTTGTAGTTGAGTTTAATTCAAAGATATAGTGTGGTAAGTTTCAGCGCTCTAGGCTGAGGGATAGCGAAAATATGTAGCGGAGACACTTTCGGCTCTACCCATAGGCTGTGGTACACCACAAATCGCCCAGGCCAGAGAGGGTTAATGTAGCAAAACCGGAATTACCCAAAAGTTTTACGCCGGGGATCTCGATTAATTCACTTAAATTTGGACAACACTGGTCTGTTAACCCTACCTGGCATGGGTGGGTGGCACTTTCAGCTCCCACCCCTTTGTTGTTGTTTCTTGCTCCTATCTCCGGAATGGCAAAAAAATTGAGAGCTGACACTCCGTGACTTTTTAGATTATCATATTGGGGGTCATTTTGAGCCTATTTGCATGACCCCCGAGCAGAGTATCATGGGTAAATTCAAAATGGCGGCCATCTGGGGTACCAGAAAAGTGACATTTTTATCATATTTCTTCAAAATTCTTTCTTTTCTTCACGGAAAAGAGGGTAAAACTATTTTATTTCATATCAGATTATTATTTACTAATTTATCAGCCAGTTTTTGCGAAGAAAATACATAAAAATTAAAAAAAAAATAATCTAACCGAAAATTCGTCCAAAAAATGTCTTTCTAGAAAATAACGTCATTGTGATGTCATCGTAGCGGCCATCTTGAATGTTTTTCTCATTTTCTAGTAGAGCTGAACCCAAAGATATAGTGTGGTAAGTTTCAGCACTCTAGCCTTAGGGATAGCGAAATTATATATGGCACTTTCCTACCCCACCCCCAAGGCTGCGGTACACCCGAAATCGCCCAGGGAAGATAGGGTTTAAAGAACACCGATTATAGACGAGTAAACATAACTTACGATTTCAGTGTATTGAGTGGCTCCTGTTGTTCGTCCCGGATTCCGGTATCTGGGTTGACAGTTGTTTGTAGACACCTGTAATAATACCTCAGTCGTAAAATGTGCGATGGTCTTACACAATATATTGTTTATATACTGGTATTGTTAGTTTACTTCTTTGACTCGATGTCATAATTGAATGCCAGTTTATCATAATGGAATATGAATGCAAGCGCTAAATGCATATACTCTTTAAAGTTGAAATGCAAAGGTTTTCAGAGTTTTCTTTCTGTGCTCTCCATGGGTTAGCTAATGTTGCAACTATCAGTCTGTTTACTTCGTTTGGTTTTGTTTGGAGTATTTTGTTTCCTAGTAGCTTTAGAAAAGTGCTTCAAAATTGGTATCTCAAATCCCGACAGTTTCAGAAATGAAATCCACATCGCTTATCAGCCTTTGTTTGACGCTGGTCTGTGACGTCACATCAGACCACCTGACTGGACGTCAATACTTGTAACATTGAGCCTTCGGGAGGCTGGACTGATGTGACGTCACAATGAAGGAAAGATAAGCGATGACGGTTTGGAAATCAGAATTCAGCTGGGCTTCGGGCACCAACTAGTTAAAAGCTTCTAACAGACAAACTACTTCACAAGAAACCCAACGAAGTAGATAGAAATATCGGTATATCATTGTTCAACCAATATAAAATATAAAAGAGAATCTAAAAATCTTTGCATTTCACCTTTAAGATCTCATTAAGAGTTAGGTCCTACAATTGGTACAAAATGTATTACGCCTGCAACGGCTGTACGCAAAGTTATAATATATTGTTGCCTGGATATAAGATAAAATAATATATACCGTGCACAGAGGTCCAAAAGCCTGAATGAGGCAGTCCCTATTCTTAGCTCAGCCCATTTTTCCTAAAAAACAAATAAGAAAGAGAATACACAGGTTTATATCGACTACAAAGCAATTGACTTTGTCGAGATATTTGACTCGGAATATGAGATGAATAATATCTGAACGAAGCAGCATTTATCTCTGGAATAAGCACCGGAAATGGTAAGATTTATTTTCATATAAACGATAAAGCATTTACTTCCTGAAATGGCCTACATCCGGTCACTGTTATGTTCGGCCGGAAGTTCCTGACGGTCACAGGGGTGCTGACACTGGCGTTCAGGGCAGCAAGGGAATCTTCTGAAGCGATCATATATGCGGTGAAGTCCGCAAATGCTGCCTACAAGAGAGCATGGCACAGAATTGAAAAGGTTGAGAACAAAATGGTTAATCTGTATTGAATCATTCACAAAAGTGTTAAAGTAATATATGGGATTTTGTCTTGGAAACATGGTCAGGTTAAATATTACTGAAGCTAGCTCAAAGTAGAGCAGTCGTTAATTATTAACAAATCAGCCAATAATTTTGAAACGCTTATGCGGTCTTCGTAAAGCACATAACAGATGATGAAACAGTAGATCAAATGAGTCTTTGTACAGCCCTGTCTGCTGGTTATTCATCCATGCTGCATGCAAATAATCTGCGTACGCAGTACAGTGCCACTATTGTGCCATAATTTTAGTCATCGTCCGGGATAATTCTTAATTATTCCTACATTGTGAGATACCCAGCCAAAAAGTACTGGCTCAGATGGGTGAGAATCGAAACTAGGAACCGATAGCAATATAGGTTTCACAGCATTATCATTGGTCCAACATTGCAAACGGGAGCTCAAACGCAGGTGACATTTTCAGTTATGGGATTGGAACAAAATTTAAAATACTTCGCTTATTTGCCGCTGTAGGCTTTGGAGACTGTGTGCTCTTTTCAACATGTCTGTTATTCACACAGTCACACGCAATTAAAACAGTCAGTCTACTGTTGGAAAATGGTATGAGTCATGGAGGGATTCAAATGCCAAAAATATATTGCCTTTCAAAGTCAGTGAAAACATGTCTTTCCAAGTCACAGGCAACGGTCGGTCATTGGTCATATTGAAAACTGGTCGGTGATCTGGTTTTGATAATGGAAACATCATGAGGTCTTGCCGGCGTGATAATAAATGGCTTGCAAGAAACTAGCTTGTGTTTATATATTTGCCTGATTGAAATTTCTTGCTAATCGTGTCGCGTGTATAAGATCTTTCCATTAAGGACACTAAAAACCGATTATTGGAATTGACGCTTGTGTTGTCGATCCTAAAGCAATGGCGATTTGAATACAAATATGATTCAGACTTGTGTCTTGGACTTTAAATACATTTATCTTTTGCCAGTGTAGTATTTATCACTAGTTTAGAATACCTACTCTGTCTCCATCTTGTGCCCCATGCGGCCATGGTTTCTGGGCTCGCGCGGCGTACCGCTTGGGTAGATCTGCGGCATAGTATAATAGTTTCAGCCCTTGTCTGTTTAAAAAACGGCTGAACCATCTATTTACCACATCTCCACAGTCCACGGCTTTGATAGTATCGTCCCATATTCTACAAAGGTAATATGATATAAGTTCAAATAACCCAAGATTGCTTAAATTCTGATGATTGCTCTTCACAATCATGACAATTACTTGCAAGTGACAGAAATTGTATGAGTAATCATAGGTCTATTGATAAATTTCAGAGTAAATCCATGACATGAGTAGTGTGACTAACGTCACAGGACCTACGAAGTGGAGTGAGGAAGATGACTTGGGGGTCCAAGCGTAATGTTAGTCACCTAGATGACTTGGGGGTTCAAGCGTAATGTTATAGGTCACATAAGTAGGTAAAATTTTCATCAAAGGTAGGTCAGTTCAGAACTTGCTGGTAACAGTCCCCTAATGCACGTTCAAGTCAAAAATCAAGGTTCTAATGTCAACGGTTTTCCTTATTTTGCTGACGAAAGGATTCGGATGGACTCACTGACTGACTCATTACCGGACAATTTGCAAATGAGAGAATAAATCCATGACAACTGATTAACCATCATCGAACAAGTTTCATAATAGAAATTCCTAGACCGAATTTATCTAGATGTGCTAGACGCATAACGCAACAAAATAGAGTGGCTAGTTCGACTAATACATCCATCGCCTTCAGTCCACATTTCTGAGATTTGGTGAGAATATATTCCAGTGCTGAGAAAATACGACCGCAGATCGCAATATATACTGCTTTACGTTTCACTAGTACTTAGATCAGCACTGTGTTTTTATGAACTTCTTGAAGTTGCAATGAACGCCTACAATCAAACACTGGCCCGATTGAGGGTGTTCATTAACAACGTCATGTAGTCGGAGTTTTGCTATTTGAGTTATGCAGCCTCTGTATGCCAGTTGTGGACAATTGCTGCCTAAAAAATGTTGCACTTGATGTTGGAAATAAGCACGACAAGTAAAGGATATGGTACGTCTCAGCAAGGATTCTGCCCCAGTGGTGTGCGAGTGAAGTGTCTAAAAATGAAATATTATCTATGAAACATTTTTTTTCCATTTGCAGAAAATAAAACATTTTGTATCATCACTTAAGAGTTTACAACCGACTTAGAGTTGTTTGTTGTGCGCTGATTGATCGAAGGGAACTCGTCTTTCATGCTGAGTAAAAACCCCAACGTTGCAATCGAGAGATTTCCCCGGGTTTTTAAACCTTCGTCTCGGTATTTGTTGTTTACTGATTTACCGTTAAGACTTCTTTCATACCGAGTCAAAACCCCCAAGATTGCGAAAAAACAGTGTTGCCTGGATTGCAGGTGTAGCAAGCGTTGACATATTGTTCTTGCGTATATACGTGTGAGTGTGTGCAGGAGCCATGGCACAGCATTGGGAACATATATATAGCCCTACCTGGATCTCTATGATAGTTTTACAACAAAAGTGTTTCTCTCTCCTTTCCGGAGTAAACGGGGAGATTTTCCTAAGCGAAGACCGGGCCATATACCGACCAGAAGAAGACGTGTGAAGCTGATGTAAATAAATGTTACACATAGGGCGAACTTTTAGAAAGTGGCGGTATTTGCTAAGCCATAATGTATAGAAAATCCTATGCACACGAGTGGAGATGAGTACGTTTTCCTCCCACGCAAGACAAAACAAGAACAGTCTTACCACAGTACACTCTTCGCGAAAAAAATACTCTGACTTTGAGCTCAAAGCACCTTACAACGAAAATCATATGGATTAAGAACACTGATAAGCGATACAGATTCGATATTTTGGAACATCATGAAGTCTTGCCGACATCATAGAAAACTGTTGACCGCTTCTCTCTTTTGGGAAACTAGCCTATGTTTATGTATACTATGATTTTTTTTTAATT